>JXOR01000496.1:301400-385957 GCA_001014335.1 Coboldia fuscipes | reverse complement strand
GGGGGGGGGGGGGGGGTCATCAAATAATGAATCCACCTCATTAACTAACCGGTTTTTTAGTACCAGGACAGATAGGACGATAACTTGATTTCATAACAGACAAATTGGGATTTGTTAAGTCCTTAAATGCTGGTGGTAACGGTATATTTGTTTCTTTTAAATATTTGAAACGTTCTTTTGTGCTGTATGAAATACAAATGAAATTCTGTGGTTAAAAATTATGGTTTCTCTTCTGCAATGATTTGAAATGTAAAGGATTTTGATAACTAAAAAACGAAAAATTAAAATAAAACTTACTCAACAACTGGATACGATGTGAACGTAACGATGGGCCGTCTAACACCACGTAATGTGAGTGGTGATGCCTTTAATGCATCCGCATGCATATCCTGTAGTGTTGTATTTGGCACATACGGTTCAGTTGTTGGTCCCCATGTTCGATAAGCAGCCGCTGCCTGTATTCCAATTCAATCCATCCAACATACAATGCCAACAGATGATCACATCGAATGATTCATATGCAAAACGATATATTAGAAAGAATGATTCATGGTAGTTTAAAGTGTCATAAATTTCTTGTTCACAATCACATTGTAAAAAAGAAGGAAAATGTTTCTCAGAAAAAAAAAACATGAAAATTGTAACAACGAAATATTTGAAACAAGTTGAAGAATAAAAGAAATTGAATAACACGAACACCTGGTTTCGCTTGCCAGTGAGGACAATCTTTTGGATATGATTGGTACACTTCATCCCAGCCGCTGATTTTCACTTCTTTTCTATACGTTGGACGTACATCGTACATGGAAAGCATTTTGTTTTCTGTACCAACCTTTCAACACCACCTGAGTAGAAAATATCAGTAAAACCGAAATACAAGAGAAAAAAAATTAAATCGACAAAAAAAAAAAGAATTTTCCTATTTGCTTCAATTAGGGAAACCGGGACAAACAAACACGAAAAAAAAGTCAACAACCGATTGAAAACACCAAGACACCTGATGAAAAACAATTAAAATTTAATTCAAAATAAATTGAATTCGACAGATTTGTTGTTGTTGTTTTAATCCAACCGCAAAATTCAAAACCGTAAGAAAATTATTATCATTTTAAAGTAGTACCTAAATAAAATTCTCGTTTAAGATTCCACCCAACAACACTCAAGTTGAAATAAAATGTTTCTTAAGATGAAAATTATAGGAAATGTTTGCAATTAAACGTTTTTAAATGTTTCCAGATATTTTATTTAAATGAATTTTGTTTGTAACCGATTTTCCACTGATATGAAACCAAACAATGAAAGAAATCCTTATAAAATTTGTTTTTGTCATTAAAATAATTACTTTGATTGTATGGAGTTTTTTTTATTTTTTAACCATATTTTAAACATACCATAAAAGCCATTCTGTTAAAATTTTAAATAAAAAGTAAAGAATACATTAGACCAATAATTTTGAATTATCATTAAATGGGAAAATTTTATCAAAAACATAAGTTAATGAAATTAATATCGTCAACATAAAAACAATTATCGTACTCGTTTCGAGCCATTTTTTTCCTGTGCTGTTGTTATTCTGTGTACACATCAAAAGAAAATATATAAATTGTAATATTCCTATCTCAGTTACGATGGATTGTATCGAATAGCCTCTAGGAACTCCTTTGCACATGAATGACGTGAATTTAATTTATATGCTGTATCCTCAGTTATACATGGAAATAAACTGTTTCATGTGAATTTTAAAATAAAAAAAATGAAATAGAAATTGTTAAATTCATATAATGTGGAGTGGCAAAAACCTTAATCCCGATAATATGATGACTGAGGGGAGTACCAACCCTCCATTAGTACATACTCATAATATCCCACTCCTGGATCTCTTGGGAACTTTAGTCTGTCTATATGTTTATTGCTTTCATCATGTTAATGATTTTCATCTAAACTGTTTTTGTTTTTCGAAAATCCATCTGAATATAATTTTGTTTTGTAGCATTACCTTAACGATATTTATCCACACACATATGAGGAAATTATATTTTGTGAAACGATTTAGTCATCCCTTTATATTTTGCTGGCTCAGATAATTGTAAATTGCCAACAACAATAGAAATAGCAACCAGCAAAGCTTAATGAAAGATTAATTTAACACAAAATCCGTGGTTCTACTTTATTATTTTTTTCTGCATAAAGAAATCATTAAATGAATTGATAACATAATTTTCGGGTTCGGTGATAATCATCAATCTCTTAATGAGAATCATAATAAAATTTCCTTCGTCATTTTGCCTATTTTTTTCATTAGTTGAATCAATTTTAAAATGCATAACAAACACATAATCATTTGATTTATTATAAATTTTCTGTATTCATCTGTATTATGTGCCACCTCTGGTAAAAACCACTTTTCTTCTCAATTTATATTTTCTATTTTTATTATCCCAACTGTAACTCATTTACTAGTAAATCTTTTATAGCGAGAGCAAAACAAAAAATCAAGGAAAAAAACGATGAAAATTTCAAGCCTATGCTTTAAAAAAAAAAAAAAATTATAAAAACATTAAGTTGAGCAGCATGCAATAATAATACTGCTGACATCAATTGAAAGTTTTATGCTTATCATGGTTATGCCATATTCTCCCTTATTTCTGTTCGTGTAATATTGACTGCACGAATCATTAAAACATAAAAGTTTTGGCCCTTTTTTTTTGTTCTTTTCATTTCACTCCCACATCCAAAACTGATCCTGTACTTCAAATTCTCTTCGGTTCATAACCATTCCTTCAATTTTTTTTTTTGTTTATCCCTCTTCTCTGCTACAATATGTGGATGTTCATTTTTATAACTTTTTGAACTGAATCAAAACTGTTTAGTATTACAAAAAAGAAACCACATATACACACTGTATTGTAAAAGGTGGAGAAGTTTATGGGAAAAACCAGCAAAAAAATTAAGTATAAAACTCTAACTCTCCAGGTGTGCCCAACCCCATTGTACAATTCCCATTGAATACCGTTGAATAAAAATTATGAACTCATAAAATTGTTTAAAAATTTTTTTTTTGACACCATCAATTGCATTTCATATAAAAACAACAACAATTCGTTACAACTACAGAGTTTGATACGTACTCATTCCATCTCTGGACAGCTCAATATAAAATCAGTTAGTCTCGATATAGAGGGGTGGACACGGTTGTTATATCTGATGTTGAATTCTCTGATGGGGCGTTTATAATAAAAAATAAAGGAACAGCAATGAAAGAACCGTCGAATATAATAAAATTTTGCGGTAAACAACAATAACAATTTTGACGTTAAAAACTCTATTTTCATTCAATGGTTTTTATTTTTTACTTTTACGATTAGATTATAATTAGAGAAGTTGACTCTACATGTTTTCATGTTGAAATAATTTCTAATTTTACGTTTTATTCACAATAATAAATGTTTTACTAAATAATATGTTGCAGTCAATTTCATATTAACATCTTTATAGTGGTGAATATTAAATCGTATTTAAAAAAAAAATTCTAAAGTATACAAGCACAATGAAATTGTAATATTACAATGAAATTATACTCACATAATACAAGTAATATATGAGGGAATAAAGTTTTCCCATCAGCCTGCCCTCAATCAGAATTGAGTGAGAGTTTTCCTGTGCTTTTCGATGCAATTTGCTTAATATCAAAATACATACACACTGAGATTTTCATCGGTATACAGTTTACCAATGTTAAACGACTAAGGGAATGCAAAACTTTTTAATTGCAAAACAGGAAAACCGCCAAATAAAAAAAGAATCGAGACGGAGTCAATATATGTTGGCGTTTGTTTGACTGAAAGGTTTTGGTAAAAATTACGACATGGAAAATTAAAAGATCACAAATCATTAAAATACTTGACTATGGAAATGCAAGCAAAAAAAACGAAGAATTTAATCAAAAAACAAATGTTTTGTTTTAAATGTTTCATTTGAAATTTTATTCATCGTTTTCTTTCGTTTTTCTTTATTTTTTTTTTCATTAAATTCTCAATTATCTAGACAAGTTTTTCCATTTCAGATATACAATAATTCGTGTTTTTTGTTCTCTTGTACAATTAAGAAAACCATATTCTTGTTCTTATATTTGGCTAAATAGCAAAAAATTTGTGTTTAGTATTAAAAAAAACATTATTTCTCTCATTGAATTGTTTCATTCAAAAACTTCCCATTTGTATTAATTAATGTCCTTATCGATTATTAACAATTACATGAATAAGAAATAAATAATAAAACAGTAAAATGATAATAAATTACAATCATGAAAATTATGTTTATCTAACACATATGAGATAGATAGAGGAGTATCAAGTAAGTGACAACATTGTATCTAAATGAACTTGATACTTTACATTTTGTTATGAAATTTTCCTAATGGGAAAATTAACGATGTTATTAATGTTTTTATGCCACCCAAATAACAATGTGTTGTTATTATTCTTAAGGAAATGAGTTTTCTAGTTGAGTACATTTCATTTACATTTCTATTTCATTCTGCTGGTTGTTTAATAACTGACAAAACCATCGAAAAAAAAACAAAACGCATAAACAATAAAATAGAAAAATAATGATATTTCATTCGTCATTACTTACTATAAGTTATGATTATGTTTATGTAGATTTCTGATGTACTTAAACATTATACACATAAAATTTCAACAATTACAATTTATCTATTCATGATAAATATGTTTTTTATATAAAAAAAAAATTGAAATTAAAATGAATCTATTTTTTATTATATTCATTCAGACCATTAGTTGGGTTGCCATTTTCATTATTTTGTTTATTTTAAATGATTTTAATTAGACAATACTATCTAATCCTAATTACTATGATATCTCTTAAGTTTATTTAAAATTAAAATTTCTGTACATTTAACTTATGCTTGGTTTTTCCATTAATTAATTATCACCTAAATATCTAAAAGAGATGCACTCCATTTAATTCTTTTAATATTATAAAACATTTAACAGAAACAATGAAAAAATAAAAATTTGAAAAAACAAATTTTCACTTCTTCAATACTGATTTTCTTTTCTTTATCTCAGTGAGTAACAATGAATTGAACAAAGCAAACGTTGAATATCCAATAAACAAGAAAAAGAAAGATTTTTAAATATTCGTTCAAAAGAAACATACATACAATATAAAATTTAAATATTTTTCAACAATAAAGAATCTTTCATACAAGTAAATGAACATTGAGACAACAAATTTCCTTTGGCTACACCAAGAACAACATAAGAACATATAAAAAATGTGAAACAGTGTATTTAAAATACAAAACTTCCTCGTTTATTCACCTGGATTCGTCAATTTTCATGTAATATGCTATACCTTGATTTCACTGTTTATTCTCTTATATTTATCAAACAAAAAAGTGAACCAAAAACATAAAGTAAAGGAAAAATTGAACGAAATACAAATACTTTTCACTTACAATAGAACGATGGAATAAAAAAAAAATCACCGGTACAAAATAGGAATAGAATTTAATATGCATTTTGAATAAGTTAATTCCAGGAAGTACATAATCTATGGCAATGAATAACAAGAAAAAGTACAGAGAATCCCATAGATAGATAATAAATGGAGAAAACTGTGTAAAAATTTCACTTTATATGGAAATAAAGTTGATTCAATTTATGGATAAAACATTCAGTTATTTTGTATTCCAAAAAATGTTTTATTCTTTTTTATCTCTTTATCGTTTCACTTGTCTCTCTCATCACTGGAATCAGTAACGCATCACTTTTCAACTATTTAAGTTATCATTCAATGGATATTATACACAAAAATACACTGAGAATATAGCCATCATAGAAAGAAAACACAAGAAAATAGGCAAAGTTTAGTGGAAAAAACTTTATATTTTGAATCTTTCTTAAACAGAAAAAAGTTAAATTTTCTTATTAACAAATTTACCAAATGCAAAATAAGTAAAGAAATTTTCTCTTTTTTTTCGTATGAAAAATTAACGTATTCATTTTAACAAACATACACAAGTTATACATATAAATAAAAATAAAAGCTTAACTTAATCGCTGTTTTAGACCGCTCATTTAAGTAATGAAAATATAAAAATAGATTGTTCTTATTCAAATGAATAAAGAATTGAATAATAAATCTCTTCGTTGCCTTGTAAAATTCAACCACACTTTGGTATTTGTATTGTATTTTAGAATTTAATATCATTAGGCCTCAAAAACATTTTAATCATTCGCATCTCATTTAGTTTCATAAATCTCTTGATGATATCATTAACACTATTACACTGTATTATGTTAAGTGTGCAAATTATTATAATAATTCTATGCGACTGAACAGAGAAGTTTATCACTTTTTTTTGGTATTCGTGACTAAGGAAAGATTTATTTTGAACTTTAGCAATTTATAAAATGAAAAAGAAAGAATCATTAATTAATTATGAAGTATTTGATATTTGTTGTCATAGTTTCCGTTGGGATGTTTTTATTATAATTCTTTTCAATAGTGATGGTCCTTAGTCCCTTGCATTCCATAATAAACAAAAATATTAAACATTTCTAATTCAGCCACTGAATGACCACAAAAATCCGCAAAAAATTATTGGAAATGATCTCTCCCATTGACTAACATCTCCCACTGACAAACAACTCAATTTTCTATTACCCAAACCCATCAATACCTCAACAACAACTAGACACATGACAACGTCCTCAACAGAGAATAATGTCAACTACGAAAAAAAAAATTGGAACTTTTCAAAATTCATTGAAAAATGCTTCAAAGCTCAGACTAAATTTAAATCCAAATTAAATATTTAATGATGTGATTCTTTTTTCGTTTCAATTTAATATAAATGTAAATTTCATTTAACAGGACTGCTTAATATAACGAGCATAAGAGATTCATAAATTAAAAACTATTTATGTAAAAATTATATTTCTATATTCTTCATTGTTACATTATTATGGCTGGTTTCATTACTTTTTTTTTTGTATATCTCATTAATAATGGAAGTACTTTCAACACTTAGATAAAATTATTTGATTTTATTTTTTTTTTTTTTTTGTATGAAAAACGAAAAAGAATTATGAAACTTTTCTGTTTACATACAAAAGTTAAAGAAAAAACAAAAAACTTTACAATATCGCTTAAACTCCTTATGATATAACAATGATTCTTCTATTAATTAAATTAAATTTAATTTTATCCATTATTGTATTTAATAGTAAATGTCTTCATATATATAGTTTTGCTTAAATTAACGGGTGTCTGTATATGACTCAATCATAATGAATTTAATTTTTGAATGAAAATTCACATGAATCATATTCGTATAGTTTTCTAAAGATTGTTTTTCCATTTTCCATTTTGCCTAAGTAAAATAAATTATTACAAAACCAAAAACTAAAAACAATAGTGTCGGCTTCAAGTGACACACAAAATTTATATACAACTCTCCTGGATACGATTCGATGTTGTCACCACCTCTGGTTTAAATCGATATTCGCTTAAGGATGACGTTACAATTGATGAATTTGTTGGACTTAATAAACTAACACCAACTGCTGTTGGTTGAGCAGCTGGACTGTACATTGCAATCGTTTTATTGCCCCTACCTAATGTTGCATAAGTCTATAAAATTGAATAAAAGTGAACAAGAGAAACAGATAATTAATCATTATGTATAAATTTTCATGTTATTTTGTGTTTCACATCATTTGATTGACATGAATTTTGTTATTTAACGATGTGATAACCGACGGTGTATCCACTTACAATTTGTTTACTAGGCTGAAACGTGTAGTGATGTACTTCATTGTCACTACCACCCAATGTGGTCACCATTGAACCATTACTACCCCGTTCATTTTCGAACAGTTCACGTTGCACCAATCTCTGTGATGGACTCCGGAACAGAGGTGTGCTAAAATGGCTCTTCAATGGCCGTCGTTCTACATTGCATTAAAGTAAAAAAGAGAATAGACACGTTTAGTTTTTTTTTTTTTGTGAAATAAATGAAAAAGAAGATTTTAAATCATTTTACACTTCATTTTAACATGGTGATGTTAATGCAGTGACACAGAGAGAGATAAAAACATTCGTGATTTAAAAAAAAAAAGAAAAAGAAAACTTCAGGTAAGAGGTTTTTCCTTTTATTGCTAACAAAAAGAGTGAGAGAGAGTAAAACTTTTAATTAAAATTCAACCTCCCATTGAGAATATCATCTTTCTTTAAGAATTCTCTTTAACTATTTGAATAGTTTTCTTTTAATTTTTTTTTCCTTTTCAGTGTTTGTCTATTTGTTCACGCTAGTTTTTCTTCGTTTTATAGGTATTCACTGTTGTGATGCTATGCGTTTGAATGTCAAAAGCCGATCGAATATTAACAGAGAATTTCCAACTAATTTACTTCTGTTCCTATTGCTGGTGGAATTATTAATGTATAGTAAGTGAACGATATTGAAGCATTTCTGTTATTTTTTTTTTATGTTGAACGATGGAATCAAAAGTTAATCAGGAGAAATAGCAATGGCCAATATATCATGGGAACTTGACGCAAATCAGCTTATAAGAATAAATCAAAATGGATAAACTCAATTTTCTCATTTGATCTTTTATTTCTTTTTTTTTTATTTTTATTTCTTGCCGGTTCTTTTAATTTTTTTTTTTTATTTTTGCAGTTGCTTACTTTGGGAGGTTTATGATTATGTATTGTGGGTAGAGAAAATCAAAAAAAGACGTTGCTATCAATTGATTCATATTCGATTTTTCTTTGGCCAAATGGAAAATAAAATGGAAACATAAATAATCGAAGCGGCTTGAGTGTGACATCAATCTAGTGATTTGAATGCATCATTGATGGGGAGATGCCGAAAATGATGATAATAATGGCAACATCATCCATTATAAAGGAACCTATTAACAATAATTCTGTTGTTTATCTTTGTTTGCCAGTTGAACAAAAAAAAAAAATTGAAGTTTACATGGTACCGTAATACACATACCATGGAAAGGACAAAACGACAAGCCTCTCCTTATAAACGATCGGAATCCATGAAATATACAACAAAAAAAAAAATAAAGAAAATAATAATAATCTTTCAGCCGAAAGTGAAGTGAAATCAACAGAAATACATAGTAGGAGCATCAAGAGCATAACAACTCAAGTATGTATGTCGTTTGCTAATAAAATTGATAAGAAGTGTATGCCAACAGCAATCATACAAAAGACTCCAAAATGAAGTTCTTATACAATTCCATGGGAAATTTATAGAAAAAAATAACCGAAATATTTTGTCTCTTTTTGTGCCATTCGAAATCAGCACTGACACTCAATAGAGTCGTTATGCGAATTTTGGTAGAATAAATTCATTCTTTTTTTCTTTTTGCCTCATTGGGGGTTGGTGGTGAATGGCAACACAAAAAACGAAACGATTCTTTTTTTTTTTGTTCCAAAAGAAAAACCATTGTTAATGCAATGGATTTTACATTCGATTTGCATAAGGGCTTTTACAGCTTAAAAACTTTTCTCTTTTACTCTAACTCACTCTTCGTCATTTGCCCAAAAAACTGGTATCTTCAGTTCTGGTACAAAAAAAAAAAAATTCTTTTTATCATTGTTAAGATAAAAATAAAACGAAAGAAAAGGCTACAAAACACGAAAAAGAAAAAATTCTGTTCCATTCCTTAGAACAGTATGGAAGAAAACCCGAAAAAGTATTCGTCACGGTTTCAAAAACTGAATGCTTTTTTAACAGTTCTTCCTATTAAGGAAAACAAAGAGAAAATGTTTCTTTCAAGAAAAAAATTTGTTCTCTATAACATTCTTCGTAAAGAAAACTGAAAATCATAAGAAGAATAAAAGAACCTTTTTTCTAAAATTCATCTGATGCCACATTTGCATACTGTACGTATCAAAGTGATATCATAAGCGCAGTGTTAAAAGGTGGCTTCATTTAATCTAACATCAGTTTAGGTTGCATAGAGATAATTTTACTTTTATCTCGATTTAGTTAATCACACCTACATGAATATTACGAAGATTCTAATTAAAGAACTCTATTCAGCATTTCTGTGAAATGGTCAGTGAATGTAACCCTAACGCGTGGGAAATTGTCTGCGAAAACTTATCCAATTTGGTTTTAAATATAAAACTCACCGTATTGATTCGGTATCACATCAGGATCAGTATCATCGGTTTCCGGTGGCTCACCATTCATTTGTGATCCTGGTCGCATCGTATCACCGATACCACCAATTGGTGTTTGATTTATACTAACTATTCTATGTTCTGGCGCATCTAATTGACATTCGGTTGGCATTACAGGCAATTGGGTGTGTTTCGCTGACTTAATATTTATCGCTGAATTTCTATTTTAATTGTAGACACAAACAAGCAAAAAAATTTGTGATTACATTGACTATGTTATACATAATCAGATTTATGTATTACTAAATATTTTAGTTGGTTTAATGTAAATCTTATGTCAACGATAGTATTATTGAAAATTTTACAATAAAATTGTCATTTAAATTAATATAATCATATCGCTATGGTAGAATTTTAATCCATTACGATTAGAATATTCAATAGAAAAGTTTATTCTCGCTCACCAATTACATACGATAAACATTTATTCATATGAATTCATAATTTACCTGTTAAATTCAATTAAATCTCATTTAATTTCTTAATTAAATATCATTTTATGTTAAATACGTGCACAGTAGAGTTATTCACTATATGCAATGAAAACATTCCCTTGCTCATGCGGTATACATGTTTAATGTATAAATGTATACACCAAATGAAACTAGAGAAATCGTAATAGTTAATTTATCTTCATGTAATATTTAATATTTCAACAATTTTCAACGTTTACAATTTGAAAGTTCATTATAAATTCAATATTCAAATATCATCGTAAAACAGAGGAATTACATTAAACAGTCATGGTATGTACAAATTCTATAAATTTGATTAAAATTCTCTTTCAATTACATACTTTTTTGAATGCCTCCGATAGATTGCAATCAATACTAAACAAATGACTGCAAATAATAAGGCAGCAATTATAGTAAGTCCAGCTACTAACGGTGATAATGGTACAATTAATCTATTTGTTGTGCCTAAAAATAAACCAGAGAAACCAAATGTTTCTTTTAATAGGAAAAATCCCCCAAAAAACACGAACCAAAAAAAAAATTTGTTAACATTAAACCATTTGTTCAATAACATCCATTGAAATCTAATCACCCACCTGTATATTTAGTTACACCACGAATATAGACGTCATCAATGATTGTTGGTTCTGATCTGCCCTTTGAATTGACAGCAAATAATAACAATCGATAAAAGCTTCCCGTATCAAGGTTATCTATAACAAACGACACGGGTGTATGCTGTAGAATAAAAATAAAACAATAAAAAAAAAACATTTTCATTTTTAATTAGTCACTCATCTTAAGTCAAATGTTTTTCTTATGTTTGTTTTGATTCGATTCGTTTTTTAGCTTTAAATCTAATTAAATAAGAGACAAGATGATGATATGGTAATATATATTCATAGCAAAACAAACAGAGTAGAAAAGCCCAATTAGAAATCAACATAATATGATTTCTTTTGTGGCGGATACATAAGAATATTGAAATTATGATGGGATTAAAATACACATGCAAATTTTATATGAATATTGGAAAATATTACAATTTTCCTAGTGCACATACCGTTGAGCTCATGTTACGGATCAACCGTAATGTTGGCATCTCAACCACTTCCAGTATAAATTTCTGTGGCATACCACCATCAAATCCTTCAATACAATCCACTTGTAATGAATCACTCACTGAATGATTTGATACACTACAATTTTGTAGAGGAAACGGACGACCTAAAAATCAAAAAACCAAATTGGTGAAAAGGAAAATTTTAATCAAAAAATTATTTTTATCATTTTTATGTTAAACAAATCTGGGAAACCATCATGTTCGTAGGGGATATTTGATGGATTCCCAAAAAATAATGAATTCAAATATCATGAATGACATACCGGCAGCAATGATTTGAAATACACATGGTGATTTTTGTAGGCCAATTGAATTTCTTCCCCAACATGAGATTGTGCCATAATCCAAATCAGAAACTGGTGTGTAATTCAATCGAGACATTCCCAACTGTAATGAACCAAACAAAAACAAAATAATAAAAAACACAGAATCACATTAGTCGACTGATTATAAATTAATTAATTTTCCTTTCATTTTTTTTTGTTCATTTTCCATTTAACTTACTTCGGATGTATGTAATCGAGATGGTAACTCCATTTGTTCACCGGATGAATTAAATGTCCAATGAAATGATTCAGCTGGCGGTGATGCATCCACTTCACATTTTAACATTAGTGTTTCATGTTTTAGTGCGCCCAGTAGTTCTTCCTGGCTGAATGCACATACCGGAGAGACTGTTTTGTTGTATCGTTCAACGAATATTCAAATACATAGCGCAATAGAAAAGAAAAATAAAATAGAAAAAAACCAAAAAAAAAAAATGAATATTTGTAATTAGTTGACCAACAGGCGTACATAAGCTGCTTAAAAATTTACATTTCTGAGTGTTATTTCACTCAGAGAGGGAAATGGAAAATCAACACACTGATTATGTGAACTTGTTCACCCACAACAAATGTACACATAGAATTATGCCATTGAAATATTTTAAATGCAACTGACATTGGCCACATTTGCCTCAAGTGATGGTGGCCATAGGATAATACAGAAAACATTAAACTGTTCGAAGCAAATCACTGACATAAGAAAACAACCAAAGATAAAATTGTTTTTATTTCACTTTTGTTAAAGTGATTTTCCACAAATGGGGAAATAAAGAACAAAAAGTTGACACTTTTTCATCTTAGACATGAAGCAAATATTTCTTTTTTTTTAAAACGCACATCAGATTATGATAAGAAAATATTTTTTATAAAAAGAAAATGAAAAGTTTTCATTATTTTTTTCCATGAAAATATAAATAATTGTTATTATGGGAAGACTATTCGCCTCATCACACTTAAGTGGATCCTTAGGATAAACAGTTTTCATTGAGTTTTCTTACGCTCGTGTTATGAAGAACAACAAATGAAATCGTTAAGTTTCCTGAAGGCTTTTACCATACCGTTGTATTAAAATATTTTCGACAGAAATTGTGAAAAGTATATGCTCATTGAAACAGATATGTACTATGTGTTTAGTAAAACTACCCCAAAAAAATTCCTAAACACAAATACACATAAAGTTTAAGTTTCAAGTGTAGTTTAATATGAACTGTTTATGAAAAATTCTCGTTAAAAAAAAACGATGGAAGAAAGAAGAAACTTATCTCTATTTGCCATCTTAAACGACTGACAAAGACTTGGGGATTTGTAAATATTCAATTTTATACAATTGTATTACTGACTAAATAAAAACGGTTATTAACTAAATAGACTTACATCGTATTCGTAATTCAACGGGATTACTAGTGCCACGACCTTCAGCGTTTACAGCTAAACAAGTGTATTCACCGGCTGATGCTCTTGTAACGCTTTGTAATACAAGCGATTGATCTGATAAGATGATACCAGCTGAAATGTTGTGATGCAATTCCATGCCCTATAAGTGAATTGTAAATGTAATTGACAATATACAATAAATAGAATATTAAATTTACTCAGGTATTAGAGAACCACTGTAATATGATGGGTGAAATGTTCTAAATTTTATAAATTCCATCTCCAAATTGTCCATATAGTCGCCTCAATCTCGTATGGTCTTAAGCGGAAAAAGTGAGTTTCGAGAGACTCTTACGACCATATGTGGTTGAGACGACGATATTATCCATAGAGAAATGGTAACGATTTCAAAGTAATATGCCAAAGGAAATACAATTTATTTTTTATTTTATTCAACGAATGAAATTCTTTAAATGATTTTAATAAAAGAAAATATTAAGTCTCAATCTCTATTGTCTCCTTTATAATTCCCAATAAACTTGGATAATCTCAAATTTTAAGTTTACAAATTGTTTGAAATGAATTATTGAATGGTTATTTCTATACAACAAGTAATGAAAAGAATCAGTAAATTAACAATTGTAAACAATCGCTATTGAATAATAAAAAAATTGAAATCTATTTTGAATGGCATTTTATTAAAATTCACTTCAGATAATTGATAATATAGACGTTAACGCAATAACATTGAATACACAAATAATATTCAAATAATATATGAGCCATGTATTATTCTGTTACATGACAGCATTGTTAAAGAAAATATCATTTATTGTTGTCATCACTTTATATTTCTCATATTGCAAAAATTTATTTGTTACAATACACTTTAAGATTTCTTTCTTATACTCATTTTCACGTATTACGAGTATGTATTATTATCATTTTGCAAATATCCAGAAAAAAAAACAGAAAATGTATGAAAATCAATCTTTAAATGTGTGAACAAGTGAAAATGAAATACAAAAGTGTCCTCCATAAATAATAAATATTCTCTGTTTGGTGTTATTTCTGTTCCACCCTCGTTTAAACAGGAATGAACAAAGTAAAATATAAGAAAGAAGAACATTACAAACATACGGACTAAAATAGAACATAACTCAAAGGTACTT
Organism: Coboldia fuscipes; assembly: GCA_001014335.1. Taxonomy (NCBI): domain Eukaryota; kingdom Metazoa; phylum Arthropoda; class Insecta; order Diptera; family Scatopsidae; genus Coboldia; species Coboldia fuscipes. Next base: position 371,265 of record JXOR01000496.1, on the reverse strand, counting down.
GAAATAAAAAAAAAAAGATAATAATAATAATACATATGATAACGCATCAGACAAAAATTCACTTTAAACGGAAAATTATTAATATTAAATGATAAGAAAAGCAATGAGAAGTCATAAATATTCTTCAATGATTTTGCACTATAATACACTCCATTGGTAGTCAAGTTTTAAACGGAATTCCTTATTCGGTGTATTATATAAATCACTTCTGAATTGGGGGATTGGTGGCAAATGATTCATTCTACCATTCATACTGCGTGTTCTATAGTTCCCTATTTCAATGTTCTCTTTCTGGGGGTATAAAATAAACTCACCCTGTGATACCATGCCATTTTATAAGGACGTGGATTTGATCGAATATCACATTCAAAATAGACGTCATCACCTTCTTTAATATCATCTGGATTCAATGATGATCCCATTTTAAGTGTCACAATTGGTGTATCTGGTAAAACGGTAAAAAGAAAAATAACACGAAAATTCAGGTTATTAAAAAGTACATTTCTGCTCAGTTTTGTATTAAATATAAATACAAATATTATAAATAAAGTTTAATTAAACACAAATTCCCATTTAATCGAATTTAATTTAATGATTAATGCTATAAAAACTCTGATGTATATTTCAATATAACTGTATGGCAACAAGAAATAAAAACAAAAAATTTATTCTTTCATTTCTATTTCAGTTGAATTTAATGTAATTTGAACAAATTTTCAAAGTGTAATAATCCATCAGTTAATGGTCATGAGTGGCCAAAATAAAATACGTACAACAGTACAGTAGTAAACGACACACTTCAACCGTTATCAAAACGAAATGGTAAAATATAAATAAATAAAAAACCAACCATTAACTGATCTCTGTTTAACTGTGGTCGCCTGCCACCTTACCAAATAGCATAAGAGAGATGAGAGTGTATAACACCCGCGTAGCATAAACACGTGTTCTAAAAGTTGTCTAATACATCATTAGCATTTTGTAAACGAAGAATACTTACCAGTTAACAGAAATTGTTCTCTTTCTGATGATTACTTAATTATACTGTAATGTTATTTATTACAAGTAATAATTTTGCAATATAAACATTCATGGAATAAGTAAAAATTCGTTTTAATATTTCTTTCTGTTCCCTTGTTTTTATATTCGTTTTCACTTTCTTGTCTTTTATATTGTATTACTTACGTTTTCATTTTCATTTTTAAAGACATTTAGACGATTGGACGCGTTTTTTTTGTTTTGTTTCTTTGGCCGTTTTCCTGTTTTCGCGGGTCGGTTGACGCGCCAATGTTTGACAGGATAACAGTACACATGCATACTGACAATGTAAATGTTATGCAGAGTCAGACCAAGAGTAATACGACCTAATCTTTCAATTTTATGACACCATTACAGCTGATGTTATATAAAGTTAAAATACAATTCGTTCTTGTATACCCTCATAATTGTGAAATTTGTGTAATAAAATCTAATATGGAAAACGAAGTACAAGACTCTCTCTCTGCTCCTTAACGGAATATCATGTGCCCTATGAAGAGTATGAGACGATAAATGAGCGTGAGCTTTCTGATATTTAACCACCTTTGTATTTTTGCTTAAAAACTTCATCTCCATGTTATGAGTATGAGTTACACTGTGTTTTGTTTTATTTTTATGGGTACCCATCATTCATTCGCGTTATTTTTGGGTGAGTTAAAATGGAAAAAAAAAAAACAAAAATATACGATGAAAATAACACACGAATACTTTGTACAGTGGCAAAAAGTAAAACAAGAAAACTTCTCAATCCCACACTTATTGGGTAATCATAAAGCTTTTCACCAATCTCATACCATCGCTAACTCCTAAGTATCCCAAATGGAAAGAAGTTACGATGAGATATTATATTGCCACCCCATGCAACTACCTCCACATAAACAATTCACATCCAATTTGAAAGTGATACCACCCCCATTGGTACTAACATTTTCCTTGTTGTATTTTCAAATGAGGGGGGGCTCATATAATTTACAGTATGTTATTTTCCAAAAGAATTTAATCATAGATTGATAAAAATAATATAAAATTCTTTAATGGCAACTGTATTCTGTTATTAAAGACATTTTACGTACTCTATTAGGTTCACTGTATAGACATAAAATTTTAACCATTTAAACTTGAAATGCAATCGGCTTGGGTACTTGGAAAAGCTTATTTTCACATAAAATTGTATACCAGCGAATAACGGAGCGTTTTTATAATCATCAAATGGTAAAAATGCGTTTGCATGAGGGTTTTCTTTCGATTAAATTTTTCCTCATTTCTTATTTTTGCTTGTTGTTCACGCAAAAAAAAAAAAAAGGAATAAAATGAAAGAAAATGTGAACACGAAGAAAATTTTTGCTTATTTGTGTATGTTGGCATATAAGTAACAACATAAAACTGATGAGTAAAAATAAAATAAAAATAAGAAAAATTTTTATATGGCAAAAAGAGCAACAAGGTGGAAAAAGCTCATATAATACCAAGTGATCGTCTATAAAATACCGAAAAGAAGGAGAAAAAATAAATAAAAATTTCAGTTAAAACATAAAAGTATTTAGTAGGTTTTATTATTTAACAACGATACTTAGCATATTTAAGATCATTTCACTTTAATTTAATAGGCCTTTCCCATTTAATATACGTTGAACAGTAAACGAATAAAAAATTGCTTCAAATACGTTATTAAACTTAATGGTCTTGTTACATTCATCAATGGTGAATAAATTCCATACCAAAAAAAAAGGAAGACAAGTAAAATGTTAAAACTCTATAGAATATAAAAACCATTCAAGTAAACGAACATTCAATATAATACGTTGACTGTTGCTATTCGTTTTCTTATTTTATTTTTATTTCAAACTCATAATAGCTGATCATACGTCAAATTATATTCTGTTGAAGAAGCTCATGCAATATTCTTTCATTTTTGTTATTATTCCAATGATTCCACTTAATTTGCATATGAGAAGAATAAATTTTTGACCTCAAATTCATATAAATGTTTACCCCTATCCTCCAACCCCCTAACTGAAGTTAAAACAAATGAGAAGAGTACCAAATGTGTTTATATTCCTCATCGTCAATATAATCCCATCAACTTGGATAAAATCATTATTTTCATTTATGTTTCACTATACCAATTTGCAATTGAAGCAAATATTTTCAATCGATATGCATAAAATATTATCGTTATTCATCTTGGCTATTAATAATAAAAATTTTATTCAATGAATGGTATGAGTTACCAATTTACTTGGGTTAAATTGAACGTTAATACATGTATGAAACTGAATTAAATGGTATCACATCATTCTGTAATTTATGTATTGAAAAATTTAAAATAGGAAACAAATATGAAACATAAACAATGTATTTGCTATTTAGAAATAGAAAAATAAAATGATATGTAATTGAACTTACAATGTACAACTAAACGCCATTTATCCTCAATTGTGCTATCTGATATAAATTTATTTTCAGCTTTGCATGTAAGAAATTTACCATCATCATCAACGGTTGGTGTGAATGTAAGAACACTCAATGATTGATTATCAGGTGGTTCAGAGAACTATGAATAAGAATTACATTTTAATTAGCTGATAAATCGAGAAATCAAGAAGGAGGAAATCGATGATAACGCAAGGGATTATTAGGAATCTTAGGAATTTTGGATGATGGGGTAAGATTGGTAAAATGAATGATTAATGCAATTCGACAGTTTAACTTACGTTTTTCGTTAGTTTTTTTAGTTGTTTTTGGCCCTTCCACCATGTTATGATTGCCGGTGGCTTAGAGCCAGAACTTTTACATTCAATATCGATTGGTTTATCAGCGGATACGAATTTCTCTTTTGGCAGGATATGAACAGCTATTGGTTTTACTAAAATCACACAGAGAAGAAGAGAAATGATTAAAGAAAATTGTGAAATGTAAGAAGACACATTAAATATGTTCAGCGATGGCAGATCAATTTTATCAGATTCCTTTGCGATTTTCTTTTATTTTTTGTTTTTTTGTTTTTTGATGTGCAAATGTGTATTCAGGTACTTACGGTTAACGTCCAATATAACAACTTTATTATTTGGCGGCATTAAATTTGTATTAGTCGCCACACACATTAGTCGTGAATTCAAATGTTGTCGTCCAATAGATAAAAATGATAAATGATTGACCGTAATTTCATCTGAACGATGTTCAAATGAATCATCAATCACAGCATTGTCGAGAAACCAAGTCACATTTGGTCGAGGTCGTCCTAATAAACGATAAAACCAAAGAAAAAGAAAAAGAAAATGTTAAAATGAAAGACAACTCAATTAGATATGATCGATATGCTTGAACTTTATTATATAAATATATCTCAATTAAATCGATTAGAAATTTCCTATTTTGATTATCATGTACGGTATTACACGTGTTCAAATATTTCAGATGTTTTCTGTAACACCTGATTAAATGATTAACATTTGAAATTAAAATCCAATGAAACCAATATCGACGATATTTGACATACTTTAACAAATGTCTGAATAAATTCCACTTTATTAATTTCAGATTAATTAAACAGGAAACAAGAAAACTGCACAATGATGGCAATTAAAATTTAATAAACAATAAAAATGTAATGTTTTCCTGTTGTCATTACTATAGTTTTAAGCAAATTACCATTACATATTTATAGAGGAAAAATAAAAAAATTTCGTTAATAAAATGGACTTAAGTTTATTATCAATTGTTAAGTTACGGTAATCCGTAACAGTTTAAGTTGCTTTTATATTTAGTTTGATATTAAAAAACGGATTAATTGAAAATGAAATATAAATATTTATTAATTTTAGTAATAATATCGTTACAATTGGTTTGTGTTGATCATTCAAGAATAGATAAATTTTGTTAAATTTATAAATGTTTAGTATCCATTCTATTTTTAGGTGAATTCTAGAATTATAGAATCATGCAGTAAGTGTTGTGATTTAATAGAAAATTCATTATAGTTACTCTATGGAAAATTTGGTTAATGAAAATTATTTAATATTTTCTTGAATAGCGTGCGGTAAATCAAATTTGTATGGACTCGGTCGTGTTATAAATGGCAGAGTATATACGCCACATAAGTATCCATGGTTAGTGGCAATTCTAATAAATCACATTGTATTTTGTGGTGGATCAATTATCTCAAATAAACATGTATTAACTGCTGGCCATTGTGTTAATAAGTGAGGATCAATTACATTAATAATTATTTATGGATTAATTTAAATTGAAAATCTTATTGAAAAATTGTAACTTAGTGAATACGCTCGTCGCGGTTTATTAAAGGTAAGCGTTGGTGCACATGATATACGGGATTCAGGTAGAATATTCGACATTAAACATTTTGATTTAAGTCCATATTTTGTGTCAAAATCGAATTATGATGATGGCGATATTGCTGTAATTACAATAGTTGGTACAATACCATTTAATCGTAATCAAATACCAGTATGTCTGCCAAAAACAGGTGCACATTACCAATAATATGGAGTTTCAATCAATTAATGAGTTGACTAAATTTAAATATTATTCTTAGATGAGTATTTGGATATAAAATCAAGAGCGATACTTGCTGGATGGGGTTATTTAAAGGAAAATGCAACAATAGATTCGTTAACAGATATACCATTCGAGACACGAATTACAGCGTTACAGATTAGCGAATGTGTTACAGTGCCACTATTAAAACGAATAATAAATAAAGAACAAATGTTTTGTGGAATTGGTAGAGACACCGATGCATGTCAAGTGAGTAAATTAATGGAATTTGTATTCGGTCAATTAAAAAGGTTTTTCCAAAAATAAAAATAAATGATTTCATTGATAATTTGAATAGGGTGACAGTGGTGGCCCACTATTTAAAGAAACAAAATTCAATCGTTATGAACAATTTGGTGTAATTTCATTTGGTGCTGGATGTAATCGTCCAAATATGCCAGGTGTCTATGCCCGTGTAACAGCATGTTTAAATTGGATAAGAGATTTTATTCAAAAGGATGATGCTGATGTATGTAGTGATTCTTAGATCATTTAAAATTAAATTCATTGTAACTGTATTGTTTATTTCAAATATTTTAAATCGGTTTCAAGGGACAAAGAATAAAGAAAATTATAATAATCCTTTTATATTCTGAAGTTATAAAAAATTTATGAAATAACTTACCTCCATTTACTTCGCATATCAATGATACATCACTTCCTTCGTTAAAAGCTTCAACTGTTTTAGCTTTTTCACGATGTTTTGTTTCATAAATGATTGGTCGATCCGGTGGCACTAAACATATGGACATAAAAATAAAATAAGAAACATATTATTATATGAAATTACAGAACAATTAGTCAATTAAGATCAACTCATTTGAATAGAACATTCTCAAAGTAAAAGTTTTCCATTTAACTTTTGGGTTTTTTTTTTTAAAAGGAAAAAGGAATGGAGAATATCTTTGTTCAGCGCTAGTTACAAAACAATGGACCAGTGTGATGATTAAAGAAGTTCCTTTGAATGGAAGAGAAATTAATGTAATTCATTATCAGTGAACTTTGTTTCGTTTTTTTTTTATTTTATTATTTATTCATTTTATTATTCCGTTTATGCAATGTTTTCTTTATCAAAAATGTTTCCTTTATCAAGAAAATCGTCATTACGAATGTCATGGATGACTCAAAGTATAATAAAGCGACTTAAATGTGGAACAATATTTTAAAACAATCTGGGTGTGTGTGGACAGACTATGGTAAAATGATAATCTAAATGGTATCGTATAAATCAAGAAAACAGCGACAGTATTTCTTAACAAGAATTACAATATTAAAAATTGTTATCATTTTAAAGTTCATCCATAATAAAATAGAAATAATTATTCTTTTAATTATTTAAATATTTCATGACATTCGGTTGCATATTATTTGGCACAAGTGTAATTCAAACATAAATCGTTTGATGGTATGCTAATTTTTCAAACGTTTTTTTTTTTATTTCTATTTTCTAATATTCATATTGAAACTGAAACAGTGGGAGACAGGTAGAATTAAAAAAAAGTGTGACGATAAATTTATTATTATTAATTTTTTTTTGATTTGATAACTGGTTTTATTTGATTTCACCTGTTATTTTTTTCATGCGATATGGAAATGAGTAACGAAGAGTGTCATACCAGTTAATGATTCAAATTAAACGAGATAACTAATAGCAGCAGCACCATCCATTGAATATCATATTTGAGGTATACCGTTTATTGTTTGGTTACGTTTATTTTCTGATCTGTCAACAATGGTTAGGACCGTCAGTTGATTCACAGTTTTACTCAAAATGTTTATCATACGGTCGCATTTGAATACCATAACGTTTTGTGTATATTTAAACTGAATACTCCTCTATCACCCATTTATTTCATCTTATGGTTTTGGTTTTTTGTTCTTGGGGTTTCTCTCTATTCCTTTACGATTGAATATCTTTCAATTCGTTTATATTTTTGGTTTGTAAAGAAAACAAAACTGGTTGATAGACCGTTTAAACATTTTGGCATAAGATAAAACCATATTTTGCCCACTTTTATTCTTCATAAATGTTCAAGATGAAAACCAGACAAGGCTATCGTTTTTATTCCATTCCTCTATCAAGATAGAACGAGAGAGATGGAGGAAAACCTCTCTATTGATGCTGATGAAAAATTATCGTAATTTGTAAATGTCAGTCAATTGCTATTTAGTAGAAGATTAAAATAAATTAATGTGGGTTTCTACTTCTCTCGTTATTCTCCCTTTTTTTTATGATGGAAAATGGCTTATAATTTTTATTTAATGTTTGCACAGATGGTGATCTGTTAAAGGAATATTAACAATAGCAATACCACCTCATTAAAATGCATAAAATCTTAAGACTTAACACAATTGTTCTTGTATTCATCTGTTTCTATTTAGTTTCTTATTTTCATAATTTCCATTTGAAAACTTTATGATGTGTATTTTCTTTAGTCGTCAACAAAATATGTGGTTGTTTCTCTCATTCTATATATTACAAACTGTGGAATAAGAAAATACAAATGAAAAGTTTCTGCTCATCACTAAAATCTATAGCATTCGTAATAATTTTTAAAACAGAAAGCATAGTTGAAACTGTTAACTAAAATCCATGATAATAGTGTTTCAACTTATGACATGATAAAAATACAATATTCTATGTTTGACAGTATATTTTAAACGTTTAATGGATAATCGGTTTAATTTGTTAAACAGATAATCGTCTAAAACAGTAAACTCTAATCTTCAATTAAATCCCATTCATATTTAACGTAAACGTCAAAATAAAATGGAATTTTACCTGAATTTAACAAAAAGATGTTATTGGCGCTTAAATAAATGCCAAGTTCTTGAATTGAATGAGAGATTCAATGAAAAATAACACGGTGGAAACGGATCCAAACTTTTATGGAATTTATCGCACCATTTCCAAACGTTTACCGGTTACAGATTATTTATTATATATTATAGAGCTTTCATAAAATTGTTCCTCTGTATTTATTATTATGAAAATGACGGTGAAAGGAAATACTTTACAGTGAACCTGAAAAACTGAAGAATTACAGTGAAATGAGTGAGTGAAAGAAAAGGGATAACAAATGACAAGTGGAAAATAAATTTTCCAAATATTTCAAATACTTCAGTTCAAATAAAAAATGTTTTTTGTTTTCTTTCTTTCTCGCCGTTGATTTTTTCGTTTTTTTTTTTTATTCATTTGCCCACTTTGTACAGTTTTAATGTGTTCCATCAACTCTAAACTTTTCTTTAAGTCAAGCGCACCAGACCAAAGAAAATATCGAAGAAAAAAAAACGGGAAAGGAATCTATGGGGTTTTTATTTCTCTGTTTCACCTCTAATACCGGGAGAGAGATGATACACACTTAACACGCTAAGTTTACCAGATCATTTCTCATACTGATACTTAAATGTCGGCCGTTTTTCTGGCGTTATCAATTTTATTTTTGTTCGCAGTGTATATGAGGAATGATGGAAAAATCAAAGGGAAAAGTAAAAGTAATATAATCCATTTTGTTCAACTTACCAATCACCGTTAAATTAATTTTCAGATTTCTTGTTGGTGAATTTCTAAAGTCCACCCGACACCTGTACATTCCTTCATCGGAAAGTTTTATGTTATCAACCTTCAGTTGGGCGGGAAGTGATGCCGTACTAAAGAATGCACGCTGTCCAAATACAGTTGGTGATGACCAAAGTTTTGCTTGCCCAAATTGACGGCCACGAACATCAAAACTACGTTTTTATCAACAAAATGAAGAATAAGAAAAAACAAATTTATTTATTTTCTTCTTTTTTTACTTTTATTTATCGTTTGATATAACATTAAATAGAACAAATTATTAACGACACATTTCATTTTAGGGGAGAATATGGAACAGAAATCTATTCAAGCAAAATGTAACAAAATAAATAATTAATTTTATCTCATAGAAATTAACGGAAATCAGTAAAGAAACAAAAAATAAAAAGGAACGTAAAAGAAAATAAAAAGAAAAACACTTAAGTTTTATTCTTTTAATGTTGATTACACTGATATCGAATTGATGGCAATCAGATGATCATAATTACATGGACCGTGATTAAGAGTCACACAAATTACATTACCTGTATAATGGTTCACCGTCACCCTCCTTAAACCATAGCACCATATAAACAGCATCGTCTCGTTCCATGGGTGTTATGTCACATGGTAACATTGCCTGTCGGCCTAAAACACCTTGCACAGATGTTACAGGAACTGTAAATGAATTTTAAAATAAAAACACATTAATATTTCGCTTTTTTTTTTTTGGTTTTTTCTGTGTGTTCTCGTTAAATTTAAATAATAATAGAAAGAATAAAATTATTGGTAATTATAAATTATGACCAATGTGTCATCGAGATTGGTCATATGTGGAGATTTAATGGCACCAAAACTGATACCATTAATGATAATTTTTCTTTAAATTAATGCGAATATTCCCAAACTAAAAAAAAAAATAGAAACAAACAACAGATTTATTTAACAACCGAGGTCATTTGAATTTAACAGTTTATAGTTTTTTATTATTAACCACCACATATAGCACCATTCATTCATATCAGTATGTCAGCATATAAATAATCTGAATAATTTGCTAGTAATTTTTAATGGAAAAGAATGTTTTTAACAAACATTTGGCATTAAAACATGCGAGTTATTTAATTCAAATTGACTGGAATAATGAAATAAAATAAAAACTGTCATCACCTATAGGTGGATTTTATTAAATTATTGTTGATATCATGCCGAGTAAGCTGAATTGATTAAATTACATTAAAGATTCCCCCTGAGATGAATGACAATTATCCATTAGTTTTATTATTCATTTTAAATAGAAAAATGGAAAAAATAAAATTGATAAGTGAATCATTTAAAATAAAAAAAATCGAATTGAAATCCGTTTAAAAGCATTTAAAACAACATTTTCCACTAATTACATTTAATTATTTATAACTCAAATGCATCCCGTGTGCCATCATAACAATTAAATGAATATCTATTATCATTTGTTTTGCTTCTTTTATCAATCCTATTCTATGTCTCTTCTATATCTCATACAACATGTTTTTCAAATTCAATGAAAGCTGTGTCATAGTAATTAAAAATAATTTCTTTTTTTTTTTCGGTTTAATATACATTGTTGATGTATTTCATTTATTGGATAATAAACATTTTTTTCCCATTTATTATTTAATGTTTTGTTTCTCTTTTTGTTATTTTATCATCATATAATTCTCAGAATTTAACAAGGGGATGATGATATTAAACGCAGAATGAATGGAATATGAAAAACATTATAAATTAATATGATCGGATCCACTATTTCATTTCCTTAATTAGGTTTAAAATTACCAATATTGAAATTGGTCATCATCCCTGTTTGCTGTCCCACGCCCTCTTGATTTATAATCGATAAAATATTTCGTACACCATCGAATCGAATGGGAAAAAAAAATAAAATTATTAATAGTTTTATGATTTTTCAATATCCCCCCCAATATCACATAATAATGAGTCTATATGCATGTATTTTAGTAATGACAGTTTAATGCATTTTTTATGCTTAAATACACTTAACCAATTATTAATAAATAAAATACACACGTTAAATACGATTAAAATCGTTGGACGAATAACAGAAAAAAAGAATATTCGTGAATCACAGAGGAAAATAATTCCATTGGATATTATAAAATGAATTAATCTTAATTCTTCACTGTGATAATTTTTAACTCCGTTTTGTTAAAGGTGCTCAATATTTAAAATAAAAAAAAATAAATTGTTCATGTTTATTATAAATAGATTGTCAACAATATACGGATTTAATTAATCACACGCATGATAATAACAATGATATTATGACGATATTACTGATTTAACTTTAATTAAAACTCTGTTGATTTATTATTTTCTATGAATTAATTATTGATTTACCATTGTTTACCATTAACGAGATTTCAAACAATCAATTTTACGTTCGAATACCTTTTAATTCATCCAGGTGTATCAGATTTGTCTTGTTCCGTCAAATTAAAATTGACATGATAAAAATAAATGTACATTGAATCTTATTCTAATCGAATTGTTACCAAAAGACATTCGTTTCTCTGACACACTAAAAAGTGACAAGTGAAAAGTTTTCGATGCCATTTCAGTCTATTGTTTGGTATCAAAGTTTTCAATCCATTTCAGTTATTTTCAGCTTTAATTTTCCAGTTGATATTGATGATTTGGAGAAATAAACTTTTTACAGTCTCATATCAGACGTATTAGTTTTATCATAAAATGCAACACTTTTCTTCATATTTGATTTTGTTCATATGCATATTTTCTTAAGTAAAACCTTTTACCTTAACTGTCTGTTCAATACCAATTCATAGAATTTTCGATTGAAATGTAATTTTAAATATTCTTTGAATTGAATGCAAATTGAATGCTTCTTTGCTTACATCATTCATAATCAACATGTAAAAATAACGATAATCGTTTTAAATTAATTTTTCATTAATATTTTTCATTAACATGTCATTAATATGACATTAATCACATTATCTACAAATAAATGGCCATTTAATAATAAATATTGAATAATAATTCCATGAATCAATAGAAACTACACGCAAATATTTGGATTTACCGACAAACAAGAAACTTATTGTCAGTTAAGTAAATAAATAAGGAAAACACAAGTGTTTAACATATTTCAACAAAATGATTTGAAATCAAATTGCTATCTTGTAATTGTCCGTCAATTTATAAATGTAAAATACTGACAATGGTTTAACTGGTAATTTATTGAGGAAGTTTAACAAATGTCATTACACTCAACAAAGTTAAACTTTTCTAGTTCATCAATAAGCGAATTTGATGTTCATTTTCTTCATTGTACAATGTACCATCAATTGATTGAAATTTATTGTTTAAAAAATAATTGTAAGTATCACATCATTCATAATTTTACAATGAAATTACTAACAAACAATAAATAATAAAATTACAATTAAAACAGAAAAAAATTATCAAATTCAAAATAGAAAAGAAATAATTTCATTTGACTCATTACGTATTTTAGTCATTTTGTTTATTAAATTATTTTGTACTCTTCAACGGAGAATAGAAGAAAATTAAAATGAATTCACTTTTCGACTTAGAAAACAAATGATTTAATGTGTTACCGAGGGAAACTTACACAGTTGACTGACAAAAGTCACATGAAGTAAAAAGCTAATTAATTTTTCGCCGTTTTTACTGTTTTCATTTTTTTTTTTTCATTCAAAATAATTAAATGTAAATGTTACATAATTTCTTTTTGCAGACACTTCTTTATGATTTCATCTTCATCTTCATATTTCCCAACGGTGGTGACACAAAACACCATCCAAAATGAAGAGATATTGAACAAAATGAAGGGCAACAACCAAAACGACCAAGCACAGTGTTGAACAGAAATCATACTGAGAATAATTGAACATCCGACAATGCGGTAAAACTGCCTTGAAATGAATATAATCTAATTTGAGATGTAATTTTTTTTAAATAGATGTGTTAAAGTCAACATACGACCTAATGTACAAGCCATTCAGTACACGAGTAAAATACAAGTGTGCCAATAGCATTTGGTACCAGAATACCCATCAACATACAGTGTTATAACCCAATATGGTTAAACAGTCAAACCAAAAAGACAGAATCGGTGAATAGAGAAAAGATGAAAATATGAAAACGCGGCAATGAGGAAAAATTGCTTTGTATCCTTTCGAGTTTTCTTCTAGTTTCATGATTTTTTTTTTCGACATTCGACAGTATTGTACTTCCCTAACAGTGGCCCCAAGTTTCTTATGAATTCTTTCCACTGTGTTCTCGGTATTTTTTTCTTGATCCTGTTGGTCGGGTTTATTGAATGGAAAAGTTTTGATCACGTTCTAATAGAACACGTTTGTGGCATTTATCTAACCATATAATGCAGAGGAACCTCAATTCTTCTCTTTTAGTCGAGTACACTCTCTGTTTGCGATACCGACTACAAGAAACCAGGAAAAAAAAAGCACAGAAGAGAAATTTAATTCTATGCTAGTAACTGTTGTGCTATACGAATAATGTCATTACTTGTCCCCATATTAAAGACATAAGAAAGATGTATGGTGATGTATGATGGCAGAAAATACGGCAAAAGAAATATAGAAACTTTCAGCTAAAAATTCTGGGTACATAAATGATTCGCTTCTTAAGCAGTTAAATATCTTTCCTTTGTATCCAACATGAAAATTTCATATCTTTCATAGTATTTTCATCGAAAATAACGGATACGATATCATTCCATATATTATTTTCATCTCTTAATATTGTCTTGTCTTTGGTATAAAAACTGGGAATAACGAAAAACTAAATGAGTAAAAAGAATACCATACCGTCATATATGGAACTACCAAAAGATCAGTACACTGGAAGGTAATATCATCAGTTCATTTTAGTGTACCAAAAATTATACACTTGTTTCGTTTAAATTCTAATACAATACGAAAATTGAATTAAGTCCTTAGGTATTATAGATAAAGTAACCGTACTACCCGTTTACACTAAGTTAATCAAGGATGAATTGAGTCACAGAAAAAGACAATATACCAGTAACCCTATAGTCTTAAAAATGAGCACACGAAGCACTACCATTCACCCAACAGTTATAACCACCCATTCTGATTAAATATAAATCTCAATGGGTTTGAGGATGCAGGAAGAAATTGTAAGAAAAATCAAATTGTTTCTTAAAGGTATTTGTTCATTTTAAATTTTAACGTTTACTTCCACCTTTTATAAACTGCCGGGAGAATAAAGTTGGTTTTTTATAACAATCTTTTAGTTAAAGAAACAACAACAAATACCATCAAAAGTATTTCATATTCATAATATCACTAAATTATAATCAACGGTTTACGAAGAGATACCAGCAATATTCATACAGATACACACATACAACGTATCCAATGGAATATGTCAACCGTTTTTACTCCGATTCAACGAAATAAAACAGAAAATTTTAGTCTCTTTTAACATTGGTAGGGATGATATATCTCTCATTCTGGTTAAATATCAAATTTCATATACCAATTTTAACCCGATTAAGTAGTTGATAAGGTAATTTAAAATTTTCTGTGCTTTTTTTGTTTATGAAAATTGGAAATCACCTTTATGGTTTTAAATTAAAATTAAGTGAACTGCAAAATGTATTACCTCAATCCATATACCCAAACCCATATAATGAAAATATTGGTGTAGAGAATGGATCTAACAATACTTTAATGTTTCCAATGCTTTAAAATTGGTTGATCTAAACGGTATTGTTTTATATGATATACCAACATGCTCATATGAGCTTTAATTCAATGGAGAACAAAATGTTTATGTTCCCTTTGGTCAGATAGAACAATCGTTATCGATGAGGGCAATCCCATATAATACAACACACATCAATAATCAATGACAGCATCAAACATTAAATTCATTATTAAATTAACAAGCGTCGTGATCGAGTGAAACAAACGTTACTACCATATCAAAGCAAAAATTTAGGAGATTCTTTTTTTCCCTATTTTCTATCGAGTTATAAAAAAGAAAAATACCCTAAAATGAGGATGCAAGCAAAATAGAAATAAAAACAAAAAAAAAGAAGTGAAAATCGTGAGTAAGTTGTTGATTGTTAAGGCGCATGTTAGAATCCTATAAATAAAATGGACATAAGAATATGTGAAAGCCCATGTTTTATGTTCTTCATCACGCAATTTATCAATTTTCTTTCTATTTAGATGTTCTCGTATGTGCGAAATAATAAAAAAAAATACAAAATCAACCAGAACAAAAAAATCATTGGCGGTAGAAACACAGAAACCAAAATTTTCCAACAAAACAGATTTTCACACAAGGAAAAGAAAATACGGTCAAGTGTATAGTCGACTATAAGTAGAACGATAGAAGATTTCCTATCCACATATCGTTCCATATAGTGGTGATAAGGCAAAAAGAAAACCAGAAATTCTAAGAATCCATGGACTAGGACGACTTATCTCAACCGCACTCTTCAACGTCAACTAATAAGGACACTCGACATGCCTCAATACTCTAAACAAAATCGTTTTGAACCACTCATTTAAACATAAATATTTTTATTACTTATGCTCCATCTCAATAAAGGTGTCAGCATAATTTAATGGTTCAATATTCAAAACAGATAGAAAAGTACTTTAGTTTCTAAAAGTCGACACCACCCAAACCACTCGTTACAAAACAACACTTAAACGTTCTTCGTATGCGAAAATAACAATTAAATTCTCCTTATTCTGGTGAAAAAGTGAAAATTTTTCACTCATACTTAACGGTAAAAACCATTCAAATAACATAAATATAAAGTTTTTGAAGATTCATTTCTTCATCGTTATTACTGTATGTGTATATGGCTCAAGTTTCAGTTATGGATGGTCCGGGGCCACCTTATAAGAATTTAAAACGATTTTTTGGTACGTTCAATAGAATTGTGTGATAAGATCAGCTTCTTAAATCAACACAACTTACATATTGCATTGGCTGTTTTCCATACCTGCGTGAACTGAATTAAGTTTTTCCTATTACTTATATCTTCGTTTCTGATTTTTTTTTTTATATTATTTTGTGGGAGTTTTTAAGGTTTCGTTTCTACTTCATACGTTTGATAAAAGCGCTTTTCAATTCTCTCAAAACTTTTCAAGTAGGTAGCCACTTATGCCTGAACAAAATCACCGTAACATTACCTATTTTATTTGAATCAATCCCACTCTCATCCACCCCCCAAAAACATTTCACAGAAGATATTCAGTGTCTGACAAAAGATCTTCAACTGTAGGGATGTTTCGGCTAATGGTCCCATTCCACCAATTATTTACATCAACCATACGAGACAATACGTTCACTTCCATATATTCTTACACACTAGAAATTATTCAACTTCTACTTTTCAGGCATCTTTTAGTTTTTCTTTTCTTTTCTACTTTTTTTTTTTGCCTCTTCGTTTTGTTACTGGGTGCTTTACTTCTTCTTTTCGTATTCTATTTGTTTGTGTATGTGCCTTTCATTGCTGCAAAAACTCTTCTCATTTATTTTCCTCTAATAGCTGGCAAAGTTATTTTAACCTACATAAATTATCTGTTTAACTTGTTAGACAATTGGTAAACCGGTATGAATGGGTACAACAACAACGGCAAACTGCAAAAAAAAAACGAATCTTTCATTTAACTGCCGTATGCGATTCTTCATGTCCTTCTGTGAATTGCAAAGTAACCGTATGGTATTGGGAGAAAGAAGATTCACAAGAATCAGTCTATAGTTTGAAGGGAATCGTAAGAAATAAAAATACCCAACGATTAACAAAGTGTTATTTTCTTAAAGCACAAACCAAAATCCCGTAGAGAAGTCACATTATGGATGAAAGTCTTGTGAAAGAAAACAAAATGAAAGAAAACTCTTAAATGGAATAAAATATCTGAAGAAGCATCAGAAGTTTGAGGTCCTTCAGAAAACTGGGCGCAATCAAACATGCCAATTGTATTAGACGCAAATTTTATTTTCTTTTAGCTAAAAGAAAGAAAAAGAATAAACTTTTCCCTCAGCAATGGGAATAAAAATCTTCTCTTAAATGAGAAAGTGCTGTGCTTTCATACAAATTTCAGTGTATCTTTTCTTATACTAAAATTGGGTGAATTATAGTTTTCATTCCCACACTATTCTTGTGAGAAACTAAACAAAGAACGCCAAAAATTCGCACAATTTTTCCACAACTACCAGCAAATAAATGTTCAGTCAATTGGCTTCATTATAATGAATCTGGCCACCCCACATAATAAATCGGTTATAAAAAAAAATTTCGTGTCTCCCTCCGGTATAAAAATTCTTACAGTATCAGCATTAATCAAGGAAATTTTTTGTGTCACCACTTTTACCTTCCAAACCGAAAATTAAGTGAAATTTAACTAAATTGATTTGAAAATCATGTGGGCGCATACTATACGAATTACCAAAGAACGATAAATCCACTGACACTTAATGACCAAAAGGATACCCACATAAATTATTCAATTACAATTTTCCTGTCTAATAACGCACACTGTTGGTGAATATTCCACCAACAGGAAAAGTAGAAATACTCAGTCAATTTAGTCCAAACACAACTAAATGAGCTTAACCGTTCATGTGATAAATAAAAAAGAAGATGTTCTTTCACAATCCTTAATTCCTCATTAGTGTCATGACGGTTCTATCGATAATCATTTAATCTTCTTCAAAAATACGGTAGCTACTGAAATAAATCAACCATTCGATTAAGTTCATATGGAATTAAACATCATACAACACATAAAAAAACAAAAAACGAAATACCAAATAACAGATTCTCTGTGTCCAAAAGAAGCAGTTGCTATTGAACCATATCGATTTCCTTCCTAATCAATTTAAGTACCCGAAAATAAAATACAGTGGCCAAATGATATGAAATCAACTTAAATATCTTTTCAACAAGAAATATCAATGGAAAGTTATAATGAAGTAAATGAACCAAAACGAATTGATCCAATAATGTGAGTATGGACCATATCCATTCACCATATTATCGTTAGCTTTAAAATAAAATGAAAACCGTTTTTAATTTTCTATTCAATGTATGTTCTCATTTTTATATAAGTGAAACAATCAACTTAATCGATTATCAAATTTACTTTAAACTAAATTTTTATGTTCATCTATGTCCTTTCCTGTATACGAGAACTAATCCATGGGATAAAAAACACGGGAATTAAATAGAATAGCAGAACGATATTACCAAATAATTCTTATCTAAAGCACAACCGGAGGGTGAATGATTTTATAATCCATCTCATGTGAACTACTAAAAACCACGAATGAGATACTTTTTACTCGATTCTTTTGACTTGTTTTATTTCTCTGTATCTTTTATCGATACGGATGACCATTTTTAGTATGTGAAATAATTTTTTTATTTCGTAAAATTGTGAATTACCAAAGATATGGGGACCAGACTGTAAAAAACGGGATCGTATTTCGAAGGAACTGGTACAATTCCTCTTGGCTAGAAGGCGGAATTAAATCAACATTTGTTTGCTATATCAAAATTTATCGACCGTTTGATTAAAAATATACGAGAGAGAGAAGAGAAAACATATTTTTTTTTTGGTCTTTAATTTACCGTTGAAACGACGTTGCCCATCCCTTATCAGTTAATGGTGACTAAAGGGAGGCCAAACTGCATAAAAAGAAAATGATGGGAAAATACTGAATGTGTGTGTATGTTGTTGTTTCTCTCTTTTTTTTTATTCGATTGTTGTTGTTTTTATTGTCATCGGTTGATTCAGTCAGTGAAATGGTAGCTAAGTGGGTTAGAGAGGTGAGACCATCAAGTACTCAAATATACCCAATGGATTGGTCATATACCGATGGTTCTGAATATATCTTGTTATATTTGAAATCAGTTTAGCTTAAGACATCTTGTCTATTTGGTAATGTTTCTCTTCATCATTGCCTTTGGCATAACAAATAAATTCGCCACATTCTCTAGTTTATTCTATTACCAGAGTATCGAAGTGTTTTGAAGGATTCACTTATGCTCATTTTTGCGAAATAGATTTTATTTTTTTTTTTTTTTTCATTGCGATATTGTTATAATTGGCCACAACATTTTCAATGTTTATCCATATTATTTCTTTTGATTGTCCAACATACAGAAGAGTCATCCCCATAACATCATTTCGTTGTTGCGTTTCACTTCAATACATTTTATAAAATAATATTAGTCAATGTTCTGTTTTTCTTCTCATATTTTTTTTTTTGTATTTTCATGGTTTTTTGGTTCTATAGCACAAGAATCACTTTTCCGGTATGTTTCAATTCGAATTGTTTGCTATGTTTTCCTGTTCCTTTTTATTTTGTTACTTTTCAGTTTTTTTTTCGTATTTCTATTTTCTTTTCTTGTTGTTTTTGTTGTCTCGTATTCATTGGTTGAATTGCGACTGCTGTTGTTATGCCCTTTCAACGTTTCAAATTGGTAGTGAACACATTAATGATAAAATTTATTTTTTCCTCGAAATTGGGGGGTGTAAAGAGAATGAAAATTCTAACTAAATTCTCTTGGGCATTGGGCAAATAAAGAAAATTGAACCATGGCAAAAAGCACATAGTGATGAACAACAGAACAAAACTAGCGAATAAAAACCAAAAGGAATGAAAAAATAAAAATTGTTGGAATCACCGCATAGCCAATGTATTTCACTGTTTAGATGAATTGGAACCAAAGAGATGAGAATGAAAGAAAAAAACAGTGTTGGACAGCATTCCAATGCTGTAAAGGCACCACAGTTATTTTGCACACATGGAAAATTAATGTATTATCTATCAACGGTGAGTGCCAACGAGAGGGGTAAAAGTTAACGAACAGTCTTGTATTGGTAAGGGCGGTAAAACAAACATATTGTTTTAAGGGTCGATCCAACTAAAGCATAACAGAAGAAAAATCAAATGAAAATTCGGACCATACGGTTGAATTCAAACCGTTTGTATATCATCATTCATTCGATCTCAATTTACTATTTTTCCGATAATAAATTGGTCGACAAAACACTAAAAAAAAAAAGAATCCATCGATATGTCGTATTGTTTCCTACTAAAAATCAGGAAAAAAAAAGGAAACGAAATAAAAATCCATAAACTCGGGGAAAGTTGATGGTTTTGTTCTAAAGCAAAAAAAAAAATACAAAAAACAAATCAAATCAACGAATAAAAACAGCAAATATGATATCTTATGATGTTAACCAAACAATTGAGTCGATAAACTCATACCAAACGAATGTATGATGATGGTCATTCGTAATCCATTGAATAAACAAAATATCAAAAAGGTGGAAATTTTACGTTTGTGTCCTTGCCAGTTTAAGAGAAAAATGAATTGCGTAAACTTCTTACCGAATCATCTTTAGGACTGATTTTCTTTTTCCTTTCACTCTGGGGCTTTTTTAACAATCCAAGAGCCACCCAAAAAATAAGTGAGAATGAACTGCCAAACTTTCTTAGATTCACCTTCTTATCAAGAATCAAAGAGAGAGAAAAAAAAACAAAAGGAATTTTTTTTTATTCTTGTGGTTAAAACCTTCTGGAATTTATTGGACCGATAAGCACCGATTTTATTGCATCATAACAAGGAAATAGTGTGAGAAATTTTTGTGTATTTTATTTTATTATACGAGTATGTTAGGATTCAATGGTATAATGTATTTTGGTTGTCCTGTAATACCAGAAGAGATGGATGAGTTTTTGGTTGAAGGATGAGAAGGTCGTTCATCCGTTTGCAATCGACGACCAAAGAAAAAAATAGAAAGAAAAGTATAAAAAAAGGGACGCCACAAACAATAAGGTGTAGAAGTACTGCAATATTGAATAAAGCACACAAGGTGATACTGATGATATACATTTCTATTGTTCTTTTTTTATTTCTACCTTCGTTTTGTATGCCACCCAATGTATATTTTATTTTCATTTTATTCTCCTTATTAGGCAGTCAATGGTGAATGTTTTTTTTTTGTTTCTCTGTTTGCCATTCAATATCTTTACTGTCCAAATTCTCTCATTGACTATCTTATTGTCGCTGGTAATTTGGTACACAATTTTCTGTAGTTTTATTCTTTTTTGTTCATACTGATCTGATGTGTTACCTTTTATTTTGTTCTTAGGCTAGACCAAATAAAAAAAATTGTCCTTTTTGAATCAACCGGAAAACGAAGAAAATAAAGTGAACAGATAATTTAAGGATTTTGGACATCTGATTATTTTATGAACCCCAATCGGCCTATATACCAATAGAGGTAAAATAAAACGAGTTACAAAATGGGGGGTTTTACTTAATAATTGTAGGCTTTTAGACGACATTTCGGACCAATTTATTATTGCCATTATTGTCTCTATGTTTTTGTATTTTCTTTTTCTTATTTTTCGTGATTCCCGTAACCGGCTACAATAAACAGGTATCCGTTTTAACTCTAACCGAGTTAATATTATACTAGACTCACTGATGCATTATTAATTATATAATTTTCTTATCTTTATCCGTAAATGGTGAGGGCAGTACACTAAGTTTTCCGTTCAACTAACAAAATAAAACTATTCGTTCTATTTCTTTTTTTTTTGTCGAGCGTTGCTTTTTTATTCCTTATTCGTTTTTATAAGAAAAATAATAGGAGAAACATTTCCTAGGAAAAGCATAAAATTACATGACTTTGCCTATGAAAAATCGACCCTTATCACAGTTCGCGTTTTTTTTTTAAACCGGTGTTAAGACCGCGTAAACGAACCAACGCGTTCAAATGGCACAATATAACTCAGTCTTTTTCGAGTTTTACTGTTTTATACATTCAAAAACATTTAAAACAATCTCGGTAAAATGTTAAAAAAAAAAAAAATAAAAAGAAAGTTATGCGTTCAGTTCTATTTGGACAATACACGGCAATAGATGGGAAAATATTTTGTACTTTAATGAATGGCAACAGAAGCACCAAAGAATAAAAAAAAAAGAAAAGGCGACCATAATGATGGTGGGCTGATAAAACTTAAAATTAATTTCCGGCTATGAAGTATAACAGCGTTACAGGAAAATTAAAATTACTAGCTGAAGAAACAAACTCTCTTTGGTATCCGAAATCAAAAGAAACAAAAAAAAAAATTGTAGAACTTCTTGGTGCGGTAAGAAAGTCTGGCCCATAACCAATCTCTCACCCATCTCACCCCCCACATTTTCATATAATTTGAACATACAGCTGAATGCCTTTTGTATTTGGCATACAAGAAATGTATCGTCCCATTCCATGATAATGAGTAAAAATTTAGTCACTGAATAATACTTAAAAATCATTATCGCTAATAAATTTAATTTAATTTCATACCATTTTGATTACTTTTAGGGATTGTGTTTTTAGCATACTAATTTAACCTTTATTGAATTTCATTTACAATTTAGAAACACAAGTTATACTGTGATTTTCATTTGTACAAGTTTGGCGGTTCTGTTCATTCTTCTTGTGAACCAACCGTACGTGATTGCCTTTGTTTGTGTTCCACCTTTTGGCCAACATTTAGTTTTCATTGAGTTTTAGTAGAATAAAACCAATGAATATCGTCCAATAGTACAAACCCCTTTGTGTCCGAAAAAACAAAAAAATTTATTTGGGCCACCAAATTGAATTTTTCATTTTATTTGTTCCACATCCAATTCTATAATTCTTAATAAAATAACGAAATCAGAGAGTTAGAGAGTGAAACCAGCTACCACCACCCAAAACGAAAACTGAGACATAGTATCTTATTCGTTAATTATTCATGTCTATTTTTAGTTGTTGATATAACGCTACGACATACTGATGAGTTTTTCATGACATTACTAACGATCTACTAGAAAGACAGAAAAGTTTTTACTTTGAAATAAGGAGTCTCTCTCTCGTTGCTGTGATATAGAAAATGCTTACCTTTAATCAAAAAATCTATTGAGAGTATTGAAATCAATGCTCGAGTTATAAAAGTTATTCAATAGTCTCCGAAATTGAATAATTCAATGAATTTGAATTGATCTAAAATTCCGATTTGTCGTTTATGTGTCCTTGTGCATTTAGACTACTCTCTATTTATACAGAAAAGGTACCATTGGTATTATGAACACGAATGGCCCATTCAATCCATAATTGTCTAATTGCTATAAATCAGTAATACGACAATTTTTATATGCATTTAACGAATATTTATGACTCTTAATGTACAGAATGTTTTCCAACTAGCATAAATAATCGAGCTGTGTCCCCCCATAATGTCTTTTACTCATCTCTACAAATAATTCTAAGGCGTTTTCTATTGTATTCAATGGTCTTGTCCTCTTCCCCACATACCAACATAAGAGCTAACAAGATATGAATTCTCACAGATGTAAAAACAGATTTTCACGAAAAACAAAAAAAAAGATTCATATAGAATCCCGTATGGAAGTTTTTCGCGGATGAAAAACTCTATTGAATAAATTATTAATATGTCTTTTCTGGTTATATTCATCTGGTATTGGTCTCACACTTAACAAATTTTATTCGGCTACCGTTTATGCGGCAATGTTTTGTGTTCCAATTGTATAAAAACGGTTCAAATGGAAAACCTATTTCTTTAGAAAAACTAGAAATAACAAGAACAAAATCAAAACTAAAATCGGAAGTTTTCATATTCATACGATTTCACTTATACAAGTCGTTTCATCTATTTAAGGGTTGATTCTATTAGTCTGATGACTGAATAAAGTTTATTCAATTCAATGGGACCAAAAGAAAAAAGAAAACCATCATTGACATCCATATGGAATTTAATTCTCATTCCATATTCTTGAATTACCCAAAATATCAAAAATGGGAAATAATTTGAAAGGAAAAACCAAAATCATTGAATGATTTTCTTGTATGTGTACCTAAAGGGAAAAAATAAACCGAACATTTATTTCTTTTTAAACGCAAAACCATAAGTATATTATTGTATTAAAAGATTTAGCTTTTTTCTACTCTTTTACCCAAAATGTAGATAGTACACGACACTGTAAATTTTAGTTCAACAAATTTCGATATAGAAAAATTGATTGAAAAAGAAAAAAAAAAAATCAAACGCTTTTGTAATTCACATCATATTAAACTGATTATATGTTGAATAACTAAATGTATATGATGAAGAGTAGAAGCGCATTGAAAATTTTACAGTTTGAATAGAATCTTTTATACGATATCCGGTATACGGAAATTCATTGAATATATTCGCTAATTCAAACCAATAATCCTTTGTGTATTATGCTAAATCAAACTTTAACATAATCAGAATTGGTACTTTATGTATGTATGTCCACCATTCCACCTTTCCACAGTCAACCGGTTCTCAGTTCAATTCAGTTTCAACATTGCAAATTATCCAATTCAATTTTACATTTAATCGTTCCCCCAACCTCACTAATATTTGAATGGTTGTGTTCCATAACTATACAATGACTGGCACTGTCAATGAACAGAATGTGTTGCTCAGCTCCACATTTACCTATTAAAAACTTTCTGTCGTTATTTTCACCCCAAATCAACTCCATCCCTCGAAATATAATAAAATATTGGCAATTTATCAAGATTGATTGTAATGATTTAGATGAAAATCATCTTTATTTATGTATCGTTAACAAAATAAAATTGAGACTATACATTTTCAATACACGATATATTTATTCGATAATATTTTCATCACATTGTTAAATGTATTATAGAGAAATAAGAAAATGGTACACACAGAAATCCACAAGAGGAAATAATTAATGAAACAATTTGTCTCACGGATGCAATCATCTATGATAAAAATCCACCCCCATCACCTTTCTAGCCAATGGTAATAAAAATCCATATTACAATGGTGGAATAGTACTAGTTATTTAGTTTTAGTATATGTGCAAATCCACCATTATAAGGTGGAATATATATAACCATAAATCATCCCTAATAACATTTATACACAAATAGTATTTATGTGATCTTATGTTTTCACGTATTACATAAATTTCACATTGAATATGATTATATTTGGCTAAATGGGGACTCTTTACCAATTCATAATGCTCTGTAACTGAACAAACACTATATCACATCGGAATGAAAACAAATGAAAATAAAACTCGGGATTTTTACAAAAAAAAAAAAATAAAAATAATGAAAAACCATTCACAGGATTTAGTTTTATTACGAACATTTCGGATTTTTCTTTCTTTTTTTTCTTCATATTTTGTGTTCACTTTGTCTCATTCTGAGTTACCATAAAATTATTGGATTCATTTTGTGAAAACCATCGAACTTTTTTTCTATAAAAAACCAAGGAGTGAAGGGATGCGTGAAAATTTATGTTATTTTTATGAATCAAACAAATGAGAATATCGCGTGTCGTGTAAAAAATATAATAAAAATGAATAAAAGAAAGTTTCTTGTTGTCCCAATAGTTGTGTGACGGTATTAAAGAACACTTTGAATTATAAGAGAAGAAAACTTTAAGTACTTGGAAAATCTTTATGTTGTATGTTTCATTTGCCCTGTATGTGGCATTACAAATGCTTTTTCGAATGCATATTTTATTAATTATACTTAATACCAAAACATGCAAGTGTAGTCAACCAAATACTTTATCATAATTTTTTTCATGCTTTGCTTTTCTTATATTACAAGGCAAATAAGAAATTCTCGAAATAATTGTCAACTAAACCGTAAACGGAAGAAAGAGTATCGCTGTATATTATTTTCTTTGCATTTCATTGAGGATATTTTCTGTTTTCCTTAGCTGCGTCACTTCAGCTCTCCACTTATTTAAAAAAAAATGAGTTTTCCTCAAAGAAGAAAAAAAGTCATTTCGTTTTGCTTGTATTTTCTTCAGTAAAAACTTGTTCAACGTTAAATTGATGAAAGCTTCTTACATTAAATTAACTTTTCTTGAGACGATTTTCCCTCTGCTAAGGAATATTTCTGTTTTGGAATATTTTTTTTCCCAACGTCTCATGTTGTTATTTCGTTCATATCATTGGAACAACAATGAATTAATAAAGCAGACACAAAAATTTCAATCAGTTTGTGTATGTTTCATTTCCTCTTGCAATTGCTGTTGGCTTGAATCCTCACAATTTAATAAGACGACCGATAATAAAGGTAAACGTGAGAAAAACGATAACAACAGTGTGTTCCTATTGATAAAGTCTGTATTTCTTTAGTAATTTATTTCGTTATATTTTAATACCACACAGTTGCTGCAATTTGTTGCACAGATGGTCATTTAACAGATGAATGAATATTTTAATAATAAAATCGATCAATTTTCATCTGCTTTTCTACGTTTTTATTTTCCGATTTTGTTTTTCATTTTACCTCCCTCATGTTTATTGCTATCAACGGGATGAGACTGAAGATACAACGGAATTCAGTTCTTATTTCCTCTTTTTTTTTTGAGTCCATATTGTATACATTTGTTTGGCAAACAATAATATTTATTAAATCTTTCATTCCATATATTGTGTTGCTAACAAATATTCACCTTGATCCAAGGGGGATCCAATACACCTCATGTGCCATTGGCACCATTAAGAGAGTATTCATCCGCAACAGAGAAAATAATTTAAACATGCGAATTTTGTTATTATACAGGCATTCTCTTATAGTATTATTCCCAGTGTTATTTTAATAGAGCGAACAACACAAAAATATAGTCATTTTAGTTTATCACACATGCTGCATTATTTACGATAAATGAAAATCGATTTTCTTCTAAATAACTAAACAAACGGTATTTGTTCACACACGTACATAACAAAATTGATAAAAGTTAAAACAGAAAAAGCCAAAGAAAATTTCTATAAAATAAAACGGAACCAAAATCGGAAAAAATTATGTGAACGGATATATTTCGTGTGGATTCACAATCGACAACTAATTGGACATTAATGTGATATTTATCAACCAACCAATGTATAGAAAATGTATTCGGAAAATTCCAATTATAAGGCATCAAAATGGTAGGGGTTTTTCGATTCATTTTTCCTCTTTTTGCAATCAATTTTGCATGCGATATTTCTATAAATCATTCTGATTACATTCAATGAATACACAACTGGATTACTTTATGCCATCTACAAATCAATAGGTGGTAATTAATTAGTAACGATCTCTTTTGGCTATTGCCATTGAATATCTCTCACACATAAAATTCATTCAAATACGTCTGATTCATGCAACAATATTAATTAATGAAGAGGAACTCTGTATCAACTTAATAACTGTCGAGATATATTCAATATCAATCTCGACCGGATAAAAAATAAATAAACAAATTAAAGGTTAAAGTCAATAAAGTAAATGAATCTAAAACAGAAAAATATGATTTAAATTTCCATATTCATGAATTTTACATGAAGGTAATCAGTCTTTTGGATTAAAATAATTTCATACTGACTAGAACACATCAAACTTTCTATAGAAAATCACAAATGAAAAAAAAAAAACAGAAATGAATAATTCTTGTTTAAAAAATTTCATATAATTTACATTTCTATAACATCCCCCTCGCCAAATAAAAAATAAAATGGAACCAAAACCATTAGAAAACTTGTATGATGTGTTTTTCTACCTTCATCGCTTACAGGTAGGATTGCATAAAGGAACAAAAAAAAGCAGCGCCGTATTTTATATCGAAATTGAGAGGACATTGTAGGAACAACAAGCAACAAAATCACATAGGCGGCACGTAAACTTTTAGTGTCCTAATACAGCATAATGTATGATTACAAATGTATTCATATCACTGTTTTCGTTTCAGGTTACTGTTAGAAAATAAAAACGTTCTAGAAAAGTAAGAGCAGCAGATGAACTATAACGATGAGGCACATTCAAAGTCAGCAGGAAAATAAAAAAAAAAAGAAGAAAGAACGGATTCTCACATACGCCACACTAAACCCCATCGCCAAAAACATTTTTTTTACCACCACCAACCTCCCGATGTAAAGAATGAAAAACACCAAAATCAGCAATCATGAAACGCACACATACAGCATACCAAGTGTACATAATAGATAGAATGGCTAAAGAGAAAGAGATAGTAACATAATCCATTTGAATTTGTTTGGATAAAATGAAATATTTATAAAGGTAAGAGATATCATTTCGGATCGATATAAGGATTTTTGAACGTTTTAATACAAAAGCCTCATACTGTGTGACGATATTAGAGGAATAACGGATAAAAACAAAAAAAAAATAAAATAAAAGACACACACAACCAACAACATTAACTAAAAGAAAAAAAAAATTTGAAGGAATTGAAACGATAGAGAATACTCAACGTGTGCTGTATCATTTAGATATGTGATGGCATCGTCAAGATGTATGAAAAAGCTTTTACCGATCACATACATTCTTCGACCATTTAGTATAAAATACCAGAGCCAATTTTTATCAAGGTAAGTTAGAGCCCGTGTACATCATCAATGCCAAAAAGAATGAGTAAGGCATAACCAGGTAAGGATAAAAGTGTTGATCAGATAATGAATGGATAAAAACCCTGACACGTTGGTTTTGTTGGTCTGGGGTTCATAAGAACCACAAAGAGAAAGAGAGTGAACAAGTACAATACAGTAATAATTAAAGATGTACACACTAGATAATGAACTTGACTATGGATTGAATCATTCTGGGCTTCTCAAGAAGTAAGACACAGATGAAGAAAATAACACAGACACACATAGTGAATCCATAAAGATGGTTCAAGATGAAACGTGTGTGGTATTTCACTTCATTCAATTCATCGTAAAGTTAAAAGAGAAAAATCAACGCTTCACCATTGCATACAAGCGACGTTAAATGAATGAATGAATAGTAAGAAAGAAAATTCAGTCTTGTATAACTGAAAATGGTCTATTGGAATCGACACCATCATCCTTAAAGATGGTACATATCATCATCCCCTAAAGGCGGCTGACGCGACATTTTTATCCATCAATGAAATCAGCACAATATTTTTTTTTTCGATGTTCACTGATGTTCCACTTAAATGTTTTCCAGTTAAAAGAAAAAACAGAAAAACTCCGTTGCCAAAAGTAAAACCATCAATGGATGTAATCTAAATCACCTAATCTTTCGTTTCTTTCTTAGACTTCTTTTTTCTTTCCCTTGATTTTGTGCCATGTCTATTCTGTGACTTGCATAGACTGCTACTGGTTTTTTTATTTGATCCCATAGTAAAACGGATATGGAAACCAAAACGTGTAAAAAAAAAGAAAATATAGAACTCATTGATTCGCCTTTTAAATTCAACGACCTAATTAAAAGCGGTTAGCACTTCTGTTACATAATAAGATTAGCTGACTGATAAGCACCCATAAAGAAGAGACATGAACTCAAGGGAAAAATCCATTTCACCTTTTTTTTTCTTTTCTTTCATCGTGTTAGTAAAATCGAACCGCTATGGGAACGTAAATCAAATTGCTAAGAAAAGTTATGACTCAATTTCATACATTTTATTGGATGTCGACACTGAATAACCGTCGAAAAAAATAAAGAAAGATAGTATTGAAACCAACAATATCAAGGATACACGGTTTAGTTGAAATATAATAAAAAAGGGGTTTAACAATACCCGGCGTGTGCTACATAATGTATTGATTTATCTGTTTATTCATCTGATCTCATCCATAACGACTAGCAATTCCTAACCATAAGTATCAATTATCAGATATTAATGATGGTAATAAATAAAATTCTTCATAACAATAATTTTTGACGTGTATTCACGTTCTATTTGTCGATGAAACAACGTCGCGAATTCATCAACCACTACAAATTTCGATTGAATTGGATTTTTATTGGCTTGTGATATGAAGAGGATCAATAGTGATGTGCCCACACTATCCAGTAAATACGCAGAGCCAATAAGCATTGGGTGGTCTTCATACATAATAAAAGTATTCGATATATGATGCCATCATATAGGTAATAACATTTTTGATAGAAAATATTACGATAAATCATAACATCCTTCTTAAATCGATTCATTTATAAGTACAGATAGTTGTAATCTTTTAGATATAATTACACGCACCAAATGCTGCACTTTGTTAAACAGAAATAAAATGAAAAATTTTTCCATCCAATGGACATCAAAAGCATTAAAAACGAACAAAAATTAAATAAAAAAAAAGAAATGATTAATTGAAAGAGTTTTGTATTTACTTGTTGGCCGTCTATTGCCAAGAAGGAAAACCGTTTTTCATTTTATTTTATGCATTTCAGACATACACCAACCGTTATGGATCAGGGATGAGCTTAATTCATCGTTACAGTAATAATATTGATATAATTTGTAATTTATTAACTGAACTAAAACCCAAACATTCAACGTCTCTTTTACTCTCATCCGTTTCCGATCTATAGATAGACAGATTCATACAATCAAAATCCATTGAATTACATTCCATCCATATTTGGGGGTAGCTATATGAGACATAACACCATAATAAACAGACGGTGTTGGCCGAACATTTCTTCATTTTTTTTTTTCATGGGAAAATGTTATTTATCAACAGCAATAAGAATAAATATAAAAATATGCTTCTATCACATAACTATATATGAATTTTCCATGCTATAATATTACACCACCAACCCCCCAGCCTAGTACAAATTCAATCTTACGAAGTCAAAACAAATCGGTATACATAGTGAAGGTGGTGTGGAAAAATATTATTAGTTTCACGATTTTACTTTTGGTCCATAGTTGGAATTCTTTAGGTGGCAATATGAGCTTGGATAAACAGTCGCGCCTCCACCATTCACATAGTAAATTGGTAATGTACAATTTTATAGATGGTCCTCTCATTCTACCCGTTAACTTGTTATACGGAATTGCAATGGTAAAGTAAATTTTGTGCCCATGTTATTATTAAAGTTCAACATATACATAAACATGAATAACCAGTAGATAAAATTACCGACTAAATTTAATAATACAAACAATAAATTATAATCTACCATTTGCTATTTTGCCATATCTACTAAACTATACTAAGTCTCACCCTGCTCCACCCTCAACTTACATAGAGCTGAGATTCATTTCCTTAACGAGAATGGTTTTTCTGTGTAGATTTAGTACGGACTAAAATAAATCGTCACCTCTCTTATACTCTCTGTCTAGAGACTATAAGACTTTTGTCTATACGTGGTCTTATACTAACAACAGAAAATCAGAAAATGAAAGATTAAATTTAGTTACTGGAGAGTTTTGTATTGAGCTTTTCATTCATTCGATTCTTTGGTTTTAATAAATGTATTTAATAAAATTTTACATCAAATTTGTACAAAAATATCCGTTTAAATTTACTTCTATTTTAAAGTTCCGGTAAGGGTGTTCAGTACCAAGAACCATTCCCCCCAACTATTCGTAATAAAAGTTCTATGGACATACAGTAAACTCATTGGCCTTTTACGGTAAACGAATTATTATTAATATTTCACATGTCTGAAGACTTTTTTAATGGAAAATTATTTATATGGAAAATGTCATTTTATGGTTGTGATTTTTCTTTTGTTTTTCTTTGGGATTTTAACCAAAACTGGTGGTAAACTATAAAGTGAATCTGTTAGGGTAGGTGGACAATATAATACATAATAACGCAAAAAAAAAAACGAGAATATAAAGAACATGTGAATTATCTCTATCTTTTATGTGGAAATATTATCAAAATGAAACAGAGTAAAATAAAAATAAAGAGAAATTCATCCGTTAAGTTGGTACAAACGCATACAGTGAAACAACCCAATTACCCCCGATGAGCTACAAATATTGTAATAATGAGAATACATAAAACATGATTTCATATCTAATTTAGTTCTTTTATTTTATTTTATTTTTTTTTTTATTCATTTTTACTCTTGTATATCTCGGGGAGTAAAACGTTTTATTTCAACCCGTAGAGTTGATAATAATGTGCTACCTTAAATAAATGTAATATAAACGTTTTTGTGGTAAGCGCATATGGCTCATTTCATTTTTGGTATCATGAATATAAACCATTCAATATGTATATATACACATACACATATTTATGGAAAAATGAACTCTACGTTGAATGGCAACATTAAAACCTCAAAGCCACAAAAGCCAAAACTTTGTCCTCATTCTTCTTCCCGTTTTTAGTGTGGTACAACTCTCTGTTGTAACTCTATAGCACAGGCTCCAAAATATCCCCATTTGGTTTGAGGTAAAAAACCAATTCTCTCATATATTTCATTGACAGCAGAGGAACAAAACAAAGAGCAACAACAACAAAAAGAAAAAAAGGAAGGTAAAATCGTTTTGCGTTTTGTGCGTCACATAATAATGTCAATAAAACCACATTACGTACATAAATAAAACTGAACGCGTCCAAACGATTCACCACCGTTACCAACCACCCATATTTTCTATGTGTAATAACTGTTAGTCAGTGTACTTGCAAAAATTAGAAATAAATATGACACAAAACAACCAAACATTGTACCAGATTCGTAACTAATAATGATACACACTAAAATGGAAATCCCTAGGAAATGGTGCATTACCCAACTGTAAATTCACTGTACTGTTGATATTTATGAACTTCCAGTTGAAAAATTTTCGATAAGTTTTTCTCATTTTCGTATTTTTTTTATCTCATTTCACTCAATCAATAGTAAAACCATATTTACAACTAATAAGCTTAAAATTTCTGTACCAAATAGATATGATGAGCTACCCCCCGGAAAAACTTAAGAATAAAAACGAAATGAAAACTTTATTGAAAATCGAAAAATCTCTCTATACAACACACATCAAAAATATATAAAGAAAAGTAAAGTTTCTTATAAAGAAAATAACAAAACTACGAGAAACGATTAATTGAAACCAATTTCTCAATTTCTTAAGAAATATTTGAGATGGTGTACAACCATGTTCTCTCAATATCGATACCATATTGAATAGATGACATGATTTTAATAACATTTTCGTATAGTTAAGTTAATGAATAGAGAGAAAAAATGAAATACAAAATCTTCATTATAAAATTGCGCTATTCCTTAACAACTATTCAGTTCTCCCTAGATCTTTGTCTTGCATAAGTGTATCGTTACAATCTTCATTTATTTTTTTTCAATGTTTAGTGTTCAATAGAATAAACATTTTTCATTATACAAAAGTCTCATAAAATATAGATGGAAACAGAACATAATGAGAAATCTATACATAGAAAATTTTCTATTGGATTATAATTCAATTCACCAGTGGGTTTATGAAAACCGCAATACTCAACTTATCCATATGTTGTTTATGTCAACTGAAAATAATTTTCTCATATTTCTCTCATACCGAAATAAACATTAGATAAAACAAGTTGTAAATGGAAAATAGGAGCAACAAACTGATGTGAAAATAAAGGAAAAGAAATACACAACAAAACCATTCATTCAATACTGACAAAAATAACAAGTAAAAGTAAGGAAAAATTGGTGGTAAAACAGGCGAGATGATGGCTTGTAGTCAGTGATATAGCACGAACAAGGAAAAATAATAAAAATAGAAGAGAGCATCCAGAACCTCATTCAGGAAAATTTTTATCCAAACCATTCTAGTAGAAAACTAGATAGCGGAAAAATTGTATCGGTAAACTTTCATATTAATAAAATGATCTCAAACTATTCACATATCCTATCCACCATATTATGGTTCAACAAATTTCCCATAGTAATCGTTCATATAAAAATGCATTATAATAATGCCATAAATTCTCTAATGCAGGGATTTTTCATTATCTCTGGCTCTTCTCTGGTTTTTTTTACATTTTAGGTGAATAAAGTCTAAGTTTCCCATGAGTACCCTGCACTCGACTTCACAACTGAAAAGTGAAATACTTTATCCTACTGTATGTGTTTTTTCTATATTCGGTTAACAGAAAAATCAGCAGTCACCAGAAATCCCAAAACGATGAAGATGGTAAAACAGTTTTTGACTCCAAATCCAAAAAAAAAAAAAAAGAAGAGAAAAATAACATTGAATAACATGAAACCCTCAGCCGCATTTAACCAATGTTATGAATATGTTTCGAATTTTTTTTACTCGTTCTCTCTATTTTTATGATATTTTATGTTGAATACATCCCCAACAGCCTGTATGAACATCAAACCTCTACGATGGATGGTTAAATTTGTACCAATCCAAAAGTGATTCAATACAGGATTCTATATGTTCGTATTATGTATTTTTTTGTCTCTCTTTTTTCATGCCATTACACAGGATATTTTCACTACTGATGAATACCAAAAAAAAAAAAAATAACGTAAGAAGAAAAGTTTCAAATTACGCCGCTCAAAAAGCATAATTTTTTTATGTACTGATCCCCCATCCATTGCAATGGTTTTCTTTACATTTCCGGTTAAAAATTCTGATATTTTCTTTTTTTTTCTACGTTACATTTTCCACAACTTTTCACTCGCCCATCCCAAATTGTACCAAAATATAAAAAAATAAAACGAAGAATAGAAGATGAAATCATCCACCCAAAAATGAAAGTCAAAACATATACGACAAATTTCATGGCATTCGGATGGTATATATCAGTCTATGCCATTCATCTGTAATATCATATGTTTTTCAACTTAAACAATATCCATTTTGGTTTTTCTGATTCTCTGTAACAGGAAAACTTGCTTAAAGCCATATGATTATGTAATGTGTTCAACTACCTATCACATAAGTAGTATGTTGTAACATAGTTATGAGACTCCATCGGAATGAAAAAAATAATAAAAAAAAAAAACCAGAATTCATAAAGGGAATGAGTATTGAAAATACACACACAGAAATGTCAGTCCCTTATATCGAGTCCTCTTACTCTTAAGGCAATTCTCAACTTCAAGGTACAATTTTTTTTTTTTGTTATAAGTTAATATCCAGGTGAATTTCACATATTCTTTTATTTTTTTGCTCGGTATCAATTGTGAGTGGAAACAGTAATATACCAATTTGTTTTTCACGGTGTGTTAAAAATTTTACTTGAGTTTCAAGTAGTTACAGAAAAACGGTAAATTTCTTCTATACCCAAACCCCAATTACAATGTAATGCAGTTGAAAACAAAAAAACACATAAAATATGTTCACAGTTTTGAAAATTATATATGGGAACCGAAGCAACAGAAAGCAAAAGCAGCAACAGAAATTATAAAATAACAACCAATGAGAGCATAACAAAAAAAAAAGAGAAAAACAATGAAAAATACATTGTATTACATAGATTTCAGCTGAGTCAGTGAATGAAAATTATGCAATAGGAAAACATAACGTGAAACTGAATACAGAAAAAACAGAAAAACAGGAAAATACAAACGCGGGGGTAAGCAAGTCAAAGGATTAATGAATTTTTACGCTATGACAGCAAATAAGATTCTCATCTGTTTAACCGATCTCTATTTGGCTTCCACTTGTATTACTCATTCCATATTCAACATTTCTTAATCTGGTCTGATATGAATTATAAATGAATAGGAAAGGATGGAAAAAAAAAATACACAAAATTCATTTCACCTATTTAGTGCTACCTCCTCAACCCCACCGTTTATACCGTCATTGGGTAACAACTTCACATTCACATGAGGTTGTTAGTGAAAAAAGTAGCATAAAACAACAACAACAAATAAAATTAAACAAACGACGTCTTTCCTCTATACTTAAAACTAGAGGAAAATTATTATTTAAAATCACATATTATGGGTGCATAAGGTTATCGTACACCGTTGATCTTTAGAGTTTTATTTAATTAATAATTTATAATTCTTTTCATTTTTATTTCGTCATTTTTTGTTATTTCGAAATAAACTAACACAATTGGGATTAAAATTGATCCGCCAATATTGTGTACCAAGCAGAAATAAGAAATAAGATAATCATCATCTATTCACCTGGTATTTTGTCTATAAAATTAATGATGCCTTTGTATTTTAAACAATTTAAAGCTCTTCTCTTATAATAACAATTTTCTACTCAATCGATTTATGTTTTTCTTATTCTTTTCCATCACAACAGAAAAGATTTCTATAAAATTTTTCTTGTTGTTTTCTATCGTTTGAAATGAAAAGTTTTTTAATTAAAATTGATGCCAAAAGAAGTGTTAATAATAAAATGACAAAATCGATTGACGATAAAGCACATACACATGTACCTCTTTAACCATATTGTTATTCTTCATTTGCTATATAAACCATCCGTTTTTCTTATTATTTTGTAATCTGCTACCCGTATACCATTCAATTTACAGAAAATTTTAATAAAAGGTACACCAATGAATTACTAAAGAAAATACTATTTTCATATCCTTTTTCTTCTAATTGTTTTAAATTAAATTTTTCCTTATTTACTTCTTGATAGGTAACTAAATTATTTATCTAAGAATACGCATATTTAACGATATAAAATTTCATTTCACCCATTTTACTTTTCTTATTATCAACAAAAATTAAAAAAAAATGAGATCAATGTTACCGTTTCTGTCAGGTAGAGGGAATATCATTAAAATGAATCAATTTAGCCAACAACAATGTCACTACAGATACAGTTAATCTTAACAATTCACTAAATGTAACACAGCAAAACAAAAAAAATATATAAAAGAATTATTCCAGTGTACTTGATGAAGAAAAACATCTTCATTGTTAAGATTGTTCGAAATGAAGGGATGGTAATTCATTAAAACAACGCGCTATTATCAGTATTCACATGTTGAAGAGCATTATAAAGTCATTTTTACGGAAACTTATAGACTTCATTAGATGTCGTTTTATGGAATGAAGTAAGCCCGTTAACACAAATTACTCAAGTCACAATGTCATTAGACGGATATGGGGGTTCTTCAACGTGTATTCCAACCCCAATTTCAATATTCTTTCACTTCCCCCCTTCACTTAAAAGTACACGTTTACTAAGGGGTTATAAAATTTGGATATTCCCTTTTAACTTTCAACTGGACGAGAATAATAACAAAAATGGTTTTCAATGGTGAAATTTCAACGAAATGAAACAACAACAAAAAAATTATTATTCAACCTTGATTCATTGTTTTATTACTTGGTAATTACTGTCAAGGGTAACTTAAATTATTGACAACATAATCAAATTCTTAATGATAATTTTAATCTTTTTTTATTGTAGTACAAAACCCTTATTTTTACATTGGAAAATCTGTTTTTCTCATGATAAAGTCTGATTTTGTAGTCTCTTTTTAATACCGAAAATTCATAATTTCTTCCATATATTGTTCTCCTATTTTGCCTTGATTTTGGTTCAATGCGGTATATCCCAGTCCTTATAATTAATAAAAGGAGTTTAGTGAGACACGTATCATTCGTATATAAACTGTTCGGATACAAATAGAATAGTAAATTTTAATGACTTGTCGTTATATAATGAGTTAGATGAATTTCATACATGTGAATACATCACCCATTTTATATATAATTGTAATTAAGGTCACACAGTAATATTTATCATGATTTCGAAATTAGAATAAGACTACAGGTTGGCTTCGGGTTCAAACTGGTAACCTCATCTATATAAATTGCATATTTAAACTACCCCATAGATACAATAGTTCAACAAGAGAATTATCTCTTTGAGTAATAACACAGGTAAAATGTACAAAAATGCGGTTGGCTTGGATAAAAGAAAAACATTAAATTATATTAAACGTACATTTAATAAAAAAAAACACTTTTCTCTAATTCTTTCTTCTTCTTTTTAACAATTCCGAATAAAAACCCAAAAAGAATTGCCTCAAGGATAAAATGGTTCATATGTTACCATTTATATATGCATGATGTGATATACCTTCAGTTAATTACTCAATAACAAAAACATTTAGTGATGGGGGAGGTTGGGGAAATTAAAATCCATACACACATTAACCATTTGAAATGAAAATGAAATATCATTTTATTAACGTTTGGAATGGTTCAAATTGAATGACTAAATGAGAGGGTTTTGGTGGCAAATAATTTTCATTAAGTACTCTTACATACGCGTAAAAATCAAAATGGTATAAATTCAACATGATTCTGAGTATGTTCAAAATATTGTTGCGGTTATAGAATATGAATTAGATTACATCTTCCCAACATAATGAATTAATGTTTACTTAAACATTTTGATGCTTGAAGCCGTCGTTATACGACTGTTTATATTAATTCCGTCGTATGCCATAAATGGATAAAAAAATGTACAGTAAATTTATGATTTATTAAACCTTAAAAGTTCTGGGGCGAACCGTCATCTCTTTAAAATGTCTCCAAGCAATGTAGTTCATGCTCCATACAATTCAATATGAATTTAAACTAATGAAGGAATTTAAGCACAAAAAAAAATATATGAATAAAATAGAACCAGAGCAAGTCATTTAGCAATGGAATGAAATTAAAGTGTAATTTGTGTTACATAAAAACTAAAATCAGATCATAACTAAATGATTCGAGTTCTTTATACACACAGTGAAATTAACAGAGAAAAAACGAAATAAAAAAGAAAACCTAAAGCGCATAGATAACGTGTTATAATTACATAACTGCATTGATGCACGCAATCCTATTGGAATATAAACAATTTTGCTATGCACATCAAACATTCTTTTATATTCCCCCCTCATTTATCAGTCGATACATATCAACAAAAGTGCTAAAAGTAATCGAAATCGTATTTAATCGTGTTTAAATAAAAGCACTTTAATACTTAAATAACAGAAAAACAGAGAAGAAAATGTTTAATGTAAATCTGAATGTTGTGTTAAACAGTTGTGAACAATTAGTCATGTTTATTATTTTGATTGCATATTTTGATAGTATAAAATTTAACGTGTTTTCCTTCATATTTTGAATTTTCTTTTTTTTTATTTCACCAATTATGTGTGTGTTATAATTCGTAGCAATCAATCAGATCAATGCATATTAATAAGTGTACAATCCGATTGAATTAAAACATTCAGCCTTTTGTTTCTGTTTATTCAATACAAAATAAAGATAAACATACAGTGGCATTAGGTATTCTATGTTAATTGTATATGAATTCATTATGAATAAATCAAAATATCAAAAATTAATGATGAATTCACTCTCTCTTTCTCTAAATGGTGTTTTCATTTACTGGAGCTCTGTACTGATGAGTTTATTCTATAACACTCCCGCCCGTTGTTAATAATACCTAATACCATAAATGATGTACGGTATAGAGAGTAATTCTGATTAAATAGGAATAAAAATGAAAATTATGCCAATAATTAGGTCTCGATAATCATTATTTTTATCATGCTGTTAATTAAGTTGATTACAAAATAAAAAAATTAAAAATTGGTGATTCGACACCAATTCACTAGTTTTAATATCCATCCGTTGTGCTATAGCAATAATCAATTCAATACGTTTACCATTTAGGTATTATAAATCAATGGAATATCGGCAAAATTTGTGTAAAAATTAACTTGAACTAAATGGAATTCCCATTTAATTGCCCTCCCTATTATTGACTTCATAAATCATATAAACACTGTCCGACATGTAGATTAACACAAAATGAACAGAGAACAAAAATACTACAAATTCAAGTGAATAAAATCATAGGTAATTACACAAGTTTTAGGCTCAACATCATCCAGAAAATAGAAAAAAAAAAGAAAACATGAACTCATTACACGAAAAATTAAAAAAAAAAAAGAAAAGAATGGAAAAACCTCAGCAGACCATTTTAACGAAAAGAAATTAAGCAAGAGAAAATTATTAAAACTACACGCAACAATCAAAAAACTTTTCCCCACTATAATAACAGGTCTTTCGAATTTAATTCACTGCAAGTTGTATTAAACATTACGTACAACAGTACAGAGTAAAAAAAAATGGGTTTAAGAATCAAACTGTTTTGCCTTTAAATCTTTTATGTGCATGGCAAGCGGTTACACTTTTATTGTACACTGTCGTTTGGTTAGTTTTGTTTGGACTAGTACGCTGATTTTTCGCTTTATTTCGCTTAATTCTTTTAAAATTATTATGAATTCAGAAGAGTTTTTTTTTTTTATTTTGGTTGTGTTATAATGAAAATGGGAAAATTTTTATTTTTAAACATTTTCACGAATGAAAAAATTGAACACCGCCAAACCAAGAGTATTACCACCCATCAGAAAACTGAAAAAAGTTTTTCTTTTTTAAAGCTACATAACACCAACAAGAAAAATATAACTGAACAACAGAGTTCGTTATGTAAATCAAACTACAAGAAGAGACAAAAAGAAAATTAAAAATGAGAAACAAGAAAAAAAAAAAAAAACAGTTTGGAAAGTATTAAAAAACCATAGGAAAAGTTATCATCAATTATGCTGTGATTCATTAATGTTACCCATTGTTTTACTGATTTTTAGTGGTTGAACTCTAATTGATTTTTCAAGAGAATGCAAAAAGGAAAAAAAAAAACAATTTTGTTTAAATCATGTTGACTAGAGGGGATGTGCTACTACATCATCACTGAATATAAAAATTATGATAAACTTTTTCTCACTGAAAAAAAAAAAAATTTGTTTCATAAAACTTTACGCAACCCAAAAACATTACGTGATATTCTCATTGAATCCCTATCGATGAATTTCAAGTACCCAAAGACACTTTTTCCAATGATTTCAGGTAGATAGAACACCGTTTTTTTTTTATGGTATACCCATCATTTTTGAGATTAGACCATATACCAAAGTGATACTTAACATACTCCCATTGATATTCAACTTGAATTCAATTAA
Organism: Coboldia fuscipes; assembly: GCA_001014335.1. Classification (NCBI taxonomy): domain Eukaryota; kingdom Metazoa; phylum Arthropoda; class Insecta; order Diptera; family Scatopsidae; genus Coboldia; species Coboldia fuscipes. The sequence continues at coordinate 330,223 of JXOR01000496.1, read as the reverse complement.
GTCACCATATCGATATCGTGGATCATATCGTTTGAAATATGATGAGCTGACAATAACAATATTGTGTTTTGTATGTCTTTATAATATTCGTGACTGGGAGCGGGTGGTAGAAGGTAAAAAAAAAGGGTATCCATAGAGTTAATCAACAACAAAATCCCTTAACAGAGGGTGTGAGCACCCACCATTGAATACACAATAATTAGCCACTTGATAATTGCAGAAAATGTTTTTCATTCCATCATTGCCGTCGTCATCATCATCATCATTTATGTTTAAATTGGCAAGGGCCAATATTAAAAGTTGACCTTACATAATTATTATCCTCTCTATCATCTGTTCTGTCATGTTGACCGTTTTACAATCCAAAAAAAAAAAATGAAAGAAATTAAATAGGGAAAGGCAATTAATAATTATTTTTTTATCTCTGTGATTCTATGCTTCTTGATTTTTCTTTCGACCATCTTGCACCCTCAATAATACACTAATAGAGAGCTTTTAAACAGTGAATGAAGAGAAAAAAAATATTAATGATGAGCGAATAAACATAAAATATTTACATAAAATTTTCAATTATATCTGCAGTTCACGTTTATTCCCCAAAATGGGAATTATATGAGAAAAAAAAAATGAAGTCAGCCAAACGTTTACGACTGGCCAACAGACAAGTGAAAATAGAAAAGGAATACGTAAAAGATGATATTAAACGATTTCGCTATTTACCTTTATAGGGATCGTTTCTGAATGAGAAAATATAAAATCGTCATCCGTATAAACCCAATTTCCTAACAGACGAATTTAAAAAAAGTATTCAATTAATTCGTAAATAGATTCATTCATAATCACTTTTATCTGTTTCTCTTCATTATTATTTCACTTTATTAACCCATGATTAGACGATGTAATACGAATAAGCTGATATCGCAATAAATTTTCTTTTATTTTTTGAATTAAATGTTAAATTCATTTAAAATTGCATTTGCAATAACAATTAAATGGTCATACGATAATTTTATATTAAATTTATAGTGAAAATGTACCTCGGCAATAAATTATTGTTAAATAAATCAATTATCTTACATGATTTGGAAATACTCAAATGAACACACATTGGATAAATGTTTACTGTTTGTACTCACCTAGAAAGAAAGAAAATAAAATATTACGATTAAATACTTGCATGTATGATTGATTGAATAATGATTTTACAAAATAAATTTATGGATATTTGATTAATGTTTTAATATCATTGCAATCAATTAATTTAATGATTCAAAATAAATAGAATGGGTTAAGATTCAATTAAATTCTATACTAAAAGGAACTATTACTCAGATTTGATAGAATATACATATCAATTGAAATTCAATATCGTTTATGATTATTGCTGCCTCATTACATTTACAGTAGCACTCACAAACATTCAATCAAATATTAAACATTAAATAGTTTAAAATCATTAAAACTAAAATTATTAAGCATGTAACACTGTTTATTGTTCAAGAACAAGTGAACTACTACAAAAGAATTGAAAAATGTTGATTAAATTGTTAATACTTCAATTCATAAATGTAATGGAATAGAAACGATGTAACAATTATGGCAATGAAATAAATTTTAACGTAAGGATTTGTATTTAAGGCAATAATAAAGTAATAATTGCAATTTGCTCTACAAATACAAATTGAATATAAAAGAACAGTTCATTTACTTGTAAGATAAAAATTATTTTGTGTTACTTAGTTGCCCCTTAAGTTAATAATTATTACAACTATTTTCCATTGAGATTGTTACATTGCAAAATCCTTTTGTTTAATTACTTCAGCATGTAAATGTTAACAATTGCATAATGTTCTTTCTTAATTCCATTTCATCTTTGTCTATTGAACAGTGTTGCATCCTTAAAAATTAATCCACTAATAATTTAATTGTGTAATCAATATTTGATGCACTTCATGTGAGTGATATTAGAGAATGAATCCCATTGTTTAGTTAATTCGAATCTATAGTGGTTCTCATTATGTAATAAGTATTTTTAATTTAATCTTTGGTCATTGATCTTGGATAAAGTGATAACTACTCTATTTTGGTTCTAATATGATTTAATTCAACCACTGATCTTATCATCATCATAAAGAAATTGATTTGACAAATTCACAAAACTTTCTGTTCGATTTCTTCTAATACTTTATGTGTCAATAGTTTTAAATTTAATCGAAGTCATAAAAATATCATGTTACAGTTATTTTTATTTTTATTGATGAAATATTAAACCTTTTGGTACAAGATATCAACTTCAACAAACCAAAATTCTGGATAATTTTATCACCATCAAAACACCAAATAAATAGAAACAAATTTAAAATCCAAAGAAAAACGAAATGAAATTTTTATCAAGAAAAAATAAAAATTAAATTGAAACCCTTTTCAAACGAAGCTAAATAAAGAAATGTTTTAGACATTTCTGAATAGTTTCTTAATATGATTTTTGTTTGTTTGGTAACTGAGAAAATTCATCATTGCCCATTGAAAGGAATTAAGGAAAAGGTATCCAATGGTATTAAATTTATAAGATTCGGTATTTGGGTGGATGGCTGAAATCGAATAACTCGCGTCCATGTCAATTTTATAAAATCACCTCAATATCAAATTATTTATAACCAACCGTCTTCATCGTTCACGTTTAAGTCAATAAGAAAACTTTTTTTCTTACATTTCTCTTGGAAATTTTTGATAGCACCAATAACTATTGGTAACGCGTTTCAATATTCAATGGGTAACTTAATGATAAATACCAGTACGCTGTAAACAGATAAAAGCAAAAAAAAAAAATAAAACTAAAAGAATAAAAGCAGTGCATACGTGCTCAACCCAATTGATTTTATAACAAACGTAATTTCTTGAACTTAACGAGGTATAAAAAAAAAAAAACAAAATAAAAATTACTTTATTAGTCTTGAAACGAAACTAATAAATAATTCTTTTGCTTTTAACCAATTTACACCTTGTTTATAACATTTTCGACATTACTGGTTCTTCCCATCGTAAATCCAAACAAGTAGCTACAGTTTTCTTCAAATTTTTCATCCATAATTCCATACTATGCTTGAAGATCTTATTAAGACATTATCACGAAATATGTACATATACAACATTTTTTGTCTTCTTATTCAACTCGGTTAATAACCAAAAATAAAGAAACAAAAAATGAAAAGTAAATTGGTAATTCTGCGAGTAATTTTCAACTCAAAATTATCGTCGTAATTCATTTGCTAGAGTTACTACTGTGATCTCTATTCTGGAGTTTTCTTTTTTCCATAAAGATTGAATCTGACTGGACAGAAGAACACCAAAAAGAAGAAAACCAAAAATTTATAATTTCATAAAGAAGAAGTTCAAAAATAGAGAAATATATTTCTGTTTAGTAAAGTACAGTTTCCTTTAAGATGAGACCGTATAAATAATTGTACTAATTAGATTAAGACCAAACGGACTTAACAAGAAAAGTTTTCATTTGGTGTTCATTGTAAATTTTTTTCGTTATTTCTGGTGATGGGTGATGGGGGGTGTTTTATGAAAATCGTGTGGTAATTTGCTTGAACTCTTTCATTCATTTTCTAACCAGTTTTATATGAATGTATGTTTCATCGGAGATGGCTTTATTACTTCTATATAGTTAGTAGAGTTATCCAATTGGATAGTCAAGAATTAAGTTCATAACACTCCAGAGAGATACGAACTACTATGGAATGTTTTATTATCTTCTCTCGCTCACTCCTTTCGTATGGTTTCTTTAGTTTTTTTTTATCATTTGTTCCTTTAAATTCATAATGAACCAAAGTGAAGGATTCTTCTAGAAATTCTGGTTTTGAGATTTGTGGCCACTTAAAACTATTCTCAAAAGTCCATTCAAGTCAAGATGATGGCCAGTGTTACTAATTTGAACATCAAATCATTCTATTGTTTTCCTTCCCCCAAGCCAGTTTCACTTGATAACTTTAAAGAGGACCGATGCGAAAAAAATAACAGTTTGAATTCAAAATTATAGGAAAATTTATTGAATTGAATTATAACAACGCCCAATGAATCTACCAAAGGGTTAACAACGTGAAGATTTAAATTAATTTCATTGATGTGTAATCAAGTTCACCTGTGCCAGTGATTTTTCCGAAAAATTCAATTCCAGTGTACGGTTGCCAATTCAACTCTTATAGATTATGTAACCGTTGATTTTTCTATTATAAGCAAATGGTATACGTAGGAGCATGCAAAAATATAATCATGATGAATGGGAAAACGCATAAAGTTTAATTGTTGTTTCTATGCGATAGAGGCGATTAGTTTTTACTTTTATTTTTCATCATTTCTATGATACGAAATGATATTGTGTACAATGAAAATGATTCACAGAATCAAATTGTGATATGATGAAATCAGGAGGCGGTTATTCAACACATAATTCATGGATTTTCATTTTATGGCCATTACTTTCATACTGTCATGACAGTAACTTTTCCTTTTGCGTGTGTGTGTATGTATGTAAGTTTAATCCAAAATACGAATAGATTAGTGACACCATACCATATTTAGTTACCCCCCACATATACAGTAATCCATGAATTTAACATGACATCATGTTAGAATGTGATCATTCTGAAGGGATTTCACTTTTCCCATTCATTTTCTCATAGTTTTTTCTTTTTTTTTTTGGTCGTAACAAGACGACAGAGAGAAATCATTTTCAATTCTACATTGGATGAGAATCCCTTTATAAGTCCGCCTAAGGATTCTGTGGCTACCCAACAACTGAATGATTTTATTTCCTATTTTCCATCAAATCCATCTCTCTATGCCTTAATACTTTTCTGTTTTTACATTGACGAACTGAACTATGGTGTATAGCATTTCGTGTGCGTAGGATATTACATAGTTGAATCAGGAAAAAAAAATCACATGAAAATTCTCACATTGAGAGACAAAAAAAAAAACCAAGACGACCACTTACAGAGTTCCTCCCATACTTCACAGACAATGGAGTGTACTCTTAAAATCCATCAGGGATTCGTATTCAATTGTATTTATTACTCGCCCCACAAGTAACAGACCAACAGTACACCCAAACAAAACAACAACAAAAAAAAAAGAAGCAAGACTCGATAATAAAAGGACTTTGTTTTTTATCACATGTTCGTTAATAAAGATTAAGTTGAACAATTAGCTCTTACTTAATTAAGTTTTTCAAGTAATTCATTTGGATTAAGACCAAATGAGAACTGGAATCAGCACAAAGTTACATTGATACCATGAAAATATCAGCACAAACGAATTAAACTGGTAACAGCCAATGAGTCTTTTTCCATTAGATTGAGCTTATGCTTTATTACTAAATTACGGATAATGATGGATAAAAATAATCACATGATAAATAAATGGGTATTCTACTTATTCCCATTCTCATCTCATCCGTCCACTGATCAGCACAGTATGGTTTCATTTTTATTCAACGATTATTCAAACGTCCACAAATGTTAATTATCCGTTTAACAGAGTGACAATAAATCTGTTCTGGGTGGTGAAAATACAAACGAATACACAAAAAATAAAAACTGAAAATAAATTTCCACCTAAAGCATAAAACATTACACTGAACGCTGGTCATTTAAAAGAAAACAATTCAAATGGTTTACGTTAAATTAAATAAATTATAATTGTTTACATTTCATTCGCGTATTTAATGGTAGCTGAATACAAAGACGAGAAGAAAAAATGTGAATGGAGGATAAAAGACGACTCTTGAGTCTTCTCTAACGTATTCAATTGGCATCATTACCGTGCGACTGGTTAAGATCAACGCTGAAAATATCAATGAGATTTTCATTAAACGCAAAAGCTAATGATCTGGTGAACTGACATTAATGTTTCAGCATCATGTAAATTATATGGTCACAGTGGTATGGGGCCATTCACTAATGATTTTATGTTCTGTTTTTCTTCTACTTGCGTTTTTTGTTATTTTTGTTTTGTAGTTCCGCAATTTGGATTATGCAAACCAAAATAACAGATAAAATAAAGGAATAATATAGTTTACGGTATACAATTAGTACCAATTAATGTTTAAGCAATGTCCAACAATTATCTTGTAATAGACGATTAATTCAACAGCAGTCTAATATCTATCATCTAAACATGAAATCGTTTTACGTTTATATTTTTATATCAATTTTTTTCTTTACCATTTCGTTGTTATTCATTTTAATAATAATTTCATTTTGATAACATCCAGACATAATGGCATTAAAATGCTTTCAAACTATTAATGGTATTTTATATTGATATAAAACACGCATTTATTTCTATATCAATTCAGTTTTATTTTATTATTAATATTAGATCTCTCACTCCATGGTATCATTATTAGTTAGTTACCTGATGTAGTTGTGGATATATTATCTATCTGGTTGATACCATAAATGTTATAGAGTTCTATGAAGTAACACCGTTTGAATTAAAATTTAAATGAACTAAATATTATTTTCCTTCTAACCAATTGTGTGGGTGGAAATGAATGCATTTCATTTTTGATCGTGTTACGTTTCAGGTAATTTTCTTATCTTTTTTATATTCTCTATAGAGCGACAATAACTAATCGGTGATCAAAATAAATAAATTCAAGTGAACAAGATCATAAAGGTAAAAAACAAAAATTAATTCAATTCTTGCACTATTAAATTGATTTGTTTGTGTTATCATTTGAAACGCGGGGGCATTGTTGAATACCTTGAAAAAAATCGTTTCAGGTAATACTAAACAAGCTGTTCATATTATTGTGATGAATTACATTTGATTATAATATTAAAATATGTTAATGATAAATTCCATAAACGGTACCATATGGTTAGGAATGTCTTATTAATCGGTTCATCGTGTCTGTTTATACCGTTCAACAATTCAATGCTTGTATTATCATTTATTCGTATTCTGATAAAATTGAAGAGAAGAAATAGAAAACCGAAAGAAAGCGTTATATTGAGATATCTTCTTTTGTTGGTTGTATCATTCAAAATTGTAACACATACACGTGTACAAAGAGAAAAAGACAAAGATTAATATTGAAACAAAAAAAATAAGATTTCTACCTTCTGGCAGATCAGAGAAAAATCAGTATATTGTGAGTATCTTGTGTACTCATCATCATCATTTTCAAGAATCCAAGAACGATGGTATATTGAAAAATAAGAACCCACTCAAAACGAATTGCTGTTTGTAATATTCTATCAAATATTGCTAGCTGCTTTGTTTATCACTCACTGCTTTTCATTTCGGGCGGGGGAGAAGAAAACAAAAAGCCTCAATCAAACTGATTTACTACACATTCTGGTAAAACACAACTGCATATAACGCCTGAAAGAGCTTCTTGAAAATTCACTTGGAACACTTTTCATCTCACTCTCTGTGATACCTTAATTATTAAAAGTGTTGTAATAGTGTAGTTCCTTTTGTATTTTGTTACCTGACAAGTTTTTCTCTGTGTGTGTGTCTGCTTTCATTCATACTGTTTCCATTCGTTTAGTTTCATTCAGTTTGACTTTTTTATTTTTGGCAAAGTATTTAATTACTCAATTAAAATGTCTTTAAGTTGCAATCAACTCATAAATGAAGCTACTACACATTTCTCTTGTAACTTCTGTTTTTTTTTTGTTTTTATGGAAAACAGTTTTTTTTTTATTTAACTTTAAAAGCTCCATGTCATAAAACACGAGCACATGATTCGAATAAATACAAGAGTAACAAAATGTAAAATAAAGAAAAAAACCAAACGCCAAAAAAATTAAAAGAATGAAACAATTTAACGCAATCATTAAGTCAAATTTTATTGCGTTGGCTGAATAAATTATGAGCTTGAATTGGATCCATTAAAATGTCGTTTTCTTAATATAACACACGCAAGAATACTTTTGTGATTAGACAAAAATAAACAAAATCAGTGTATCAGTCCATAATTGGGTATTATAATTAAGCGGGGAGCTTTATGTCATTGGTCATCTTAATCAATTCATCATTTTCAAATTGTTTCTTCAGTTTTATTTTATTTCTTTTCTGTGTACGAATAATCGTGTCGTTAATTAGCTATCAAATCAATTCTCATAGTATTTTATACTCATATATTGAGGATTTAATTAATTATCAATGATACTTGATGCAACCATTTTTGGTTATAATAAATACGAATTAAATATTACTGACTGAACATCGATAATATGATTATTGAATGGTGGGCGAATTTTATACAATAAAATAGACGCGAAACATGAAAACTTGAAATTTATTTAGCAACACAATACTAATTAGAGATGCTTTAATGGTGATACCGTTGGTGTATGTTTATCTTGTGAAATATAGGGCACCATAAATGAAATACTAAATATAATAAAGTGGCCTCTATTTCTGTCTCCTTATATCTTTATATTGCTGCATTAATTAATTGTTTATATTAATAATATTGTTTGTTTATCGTTGTATTTGATCAAAAACAATTAGGGGTCATCGATATGCATTTACAGACAATATGAATGATTAATAATCACTGTAGTTTCAATGTAACTGACATCCATAAATCAGTCATTATCTGTAATCCAACTGTATTTGAATCTCTCTTTCACTTATCTTTAATGGTGTCGGTATTTTTATATTCTTCTTTTATTTGATCATAATGTTGCACCGCATTCGAGGTCATGGAATAACCGAAATATAAAAACATAAAAAAATGCCCAAATAACTTAAAACGTCGACCAGAATAAACAAAAAAAAAAAAATGGCATTCCACGAAATAAATTTGTGAATCGTTTATTCAAAAGGAAAATGAAAAAATAACATCAACACAGAATGCCGCATTGTTAAAAGGAATGCAAATGGATAATGTAATTTTTATTCACCAGCAACAACAACAAAAAAAAGAAATGAATTGGAATTTTCATAATATTTCGACAAATAGGAACCATCACTCTGACATCCAATGGTATTGTTGTATCACCATCATTTTGGGGTATTCCCGTATTCCTCGTATGTAGGAATGAAAAAAAAAAAAATAAAAAAAACATTGAAAATATAGAATTGGAATCTACCCCACAGCATAACAACAATTTGATTGTAATTTAATATTACGTTGGATATTAAAAGTATTCGTTATGTTTCACACAGGTAATATGATATTATTATATTTCTATATTTTTTTTTTGTTTTCGTTGTTGTTGTTGTTGGTTCCGTTCCTTTCTTTTCCACTTTCATTGCGGAGGCGTTAATAAATAATAGTATACACTGTATAACGATACAGGAATCAAACATACAAGAATAAAATAGATGATGTACACAGTGAAAAAAAGTGAGGCATACAGAGTTAATATGTTATGTATATGAAGTCTACATATTTTATATTTATTGTTGGTGTAGTTCTTTTATTTTTCATTTTATTTTAAAGTAAAATAAATAGAAAAAAAAAATAATAATACAGAACCATCTAGTCAAGCTGGTGATTTGAATTATGGTTCTGGCACATGTTGTACTCTACGGAATCAAATTAATCATAAAACATAATATTTTTACTTTCGTTTTGTCATTTTGGACAAACTGTATAATAATAATTCCATTGCTTTTTTATGTTTTTGAATGACAAATTGATAATTAAAAACGTTAATTTTTTTTTGTTCGTTTCAGTTATTTTAAAAATATTTCAACTGGAATTTCCTCTTTGTAAATTTTTTTTTTGCATGTGTGTGGGTGAACTGAATATCAACAAAATTTTTTATTTTGGTTAATTGGAGTAATATCAACTATCAACTACAATTTACAATTAAATTGTAATAAAAATAGAGTCCCTTGATTTAAATTACCGGAACAATCGATACTCAGGTATCACATTGTAATAATATTTACAAACATTTAATTTCCTGATAAAACATTTTTTTATTTTTTTCCATTTTATGATGCAATTTTATTTTTATTATTTTTGGTTTTATTATGGTTGCACTTTTAAAGTTTAAAACTATAAAAATGATCAAATGAATGGAATTTGCCATAGAAAAAACACTTATAATAGAATCATATCGAATACATTGTAACTCTTATAGCTTTTCCATTTTTCATCAGCCAATCTATTCATTTTGTTGATCGAAACTGATTGTACCGAATTCACGTTTCAATTCCCTTATGCACTTTACTTTTCAGTTCAAAAAAAATGATACAAAACATTCAAATTGAACTATCCAATCATTTTTAGCAAAAAAAAAAAATATTCGACACGAATTTCAAACGGTATCCATGACATTGAGGTTAGAAGATTGATATGATTTTATACTTCACTTCTATTTATCTCGTTTTGTTTGAAAATTCCAAAAATTTAGGGTTCAGTTTTTCTTCCTCTGGTATTCTTGGTTACAAAACAGCCTGTCCAAACGGTAAATGATGCCGAAAAAAAAACGAGAAATATAAAATAAAAAACAGAATTCAACCAATACGTGGGGACCAACATTTAGATAAAAAAGCACCTTCACCAAATAAAAGCCAAATATTTCATTCCAGCCAATATTGTCTTCAGCCAAGAGACAATACATAAATTTCTCAGATTGCAAATATTCTAGATTCGGGTCTATTTTTTTTTTTGCTTCTAATGCTAACTGATGAGCAAAAGGTATGTGAAGTGTTTCACCTGCGTCTTGTTAAAGGGGTTTTTTATACTATTTCGATGCCTTTTGCATTACCGCCATAGTCATTGGCCGTTGAATTATAGCCAAGTGGTTAGCAACGATGTATTATAGACGTTAAGAAAGAAAAAAAAAACACAGAAATTGTATATGAAACAACAGTAATGGCTGCTGGGGATTCTATAGTCATCCTTAACCCCTTACACCAATTGTAAGTAAAACGTGAAACGGTATAACGTACTAGAGATACTTTAAATCTCTATCATATAATCAAGGTAACTTAGTCATTCCATCTCTAGTGAATTTAGAATACTGCGTGACCTGGCTTATTATTCGCATCATTCATCACTTTACTAGTTCAAAATTATATCTAATGGCGGTGAGTTGAGTGCAAAAAAAAAAAAAAAACGAAAAGAAAAATGAAAATAAAACAGAACCACAGTTTCTATTTTCTTTTTTTTTTTATTGTTGTGTATGTGTCTACCAATTTATTCTCATCTATAGTTCAACATTGGCCTAAGTTGTTCGTCACCGTGTGTTTAAGAATTGGGCGAAAAGAATAACAAGGGAAAAGTTTTTGCCTTTGGCAATACAATCTAAGCTTTCGGTTTCGGTATATTAGTTAGGCAATGGATAATGAAGGTACCACATTGTGAATTCAAGGATCTTTTTTCCTTATGCAATGCCTCTATATTTAGATGATGATATTTTTGTTACATATAAAATATGCTGTGTACTGTGTACCCATAAGCCAATTGCGTTGAAAACAGTGAAGAAATATCCATGTACACATACACCAGCCAAGTGATGCTTTTTATAGGTATAACAATATTAGGCTTTACCCATGCACCACAAATTTTACACCACCAAAATGAATATGAATTATATTGAGAATATACACGAGTCTCGTGGTGTCTCCCACCGAAAATTTAACAAAACACAAAATCATTAAATTTCAACGCTTTAGAATTTTCATAACATTGAATTATTATAACCTCCAAATTGTGTGAAATGTATTCGTTTTTCCTTTTTAACTTTTCTTTCATTTCTTCCCTTTTTTTGTGTATGTGATAAAATAATAACTTCGTTTTTCTTGCGTTTGAAGAGTGGCAAAAAAAAAAAAATAAAGTGAAACGGTTTCGTGTGATACCTTGACTGGTGTGCTTCCTAGACAATATCAAGTTAAAATTGTTGATGGGTCTAATGTGGCTCTGGGTGTGATATGGTGGCATACTGAGGGAACCCGAGAAAAACAATTTATTGTGAGAAAGCACTTAACCAGGAAAATGTGTATGAAAAACCACCAGGTTTCATTCTCATTTCTCTGTTTAAAGACACATTCTGTGGCTCTTCTTATTTTTTTTTTTTTTTTGGGTGAAAAGAAAATAATAAGTAACGATGATTTCCTTGGTACCAACAAATAAAGAATAAAAGAATGAAAACATAAAATGTAGACAGAAATATAGTCATTAATAATGCAGATTTGCTCTCACCTAAATTGCCCTTGTGATACGTTTTTGACATTCTTATTTTTACCTGGTGTTAATGCAAATAACAATCCAATGGTTTTCTGTTTTTCTTTATTATTTTTTTTCTTCTTTCATTCTGCCATCATCTAGATTTACTGTTACAGATTACAGAAATTTTCACGGTATCCCAAATATATTTTGGCATAAAAGCCTACATTTATAAGGTGAAATGAAAATTATTAAATCGTAAGCTTTTATACGAATCTTCTTGTAAATCTCTGTAATTCAGGGGTTTCTTCCGTCTTTGTGATGTCCTACGCGTTTTTATTAATAGTCACCATTCAGGCATTCCATGTATAATTACCCAACCTCAAAATGAAATAATCGCAGTGATGGAAACCGACGACTCCATCAACCAGAAAAAAAAACGAATAGAGAATTCCCAGAGCACTTTGGTCGTACAGGAATTAAAAAAAGAAAAAAGAGAAGTGAAATCTCATAAATCTCTTTTTTATCTTTTTCATGCAATGGATGCACATTTCCATATATCATAGGCCATTACATTTCAAATGAAAAATACTTCCATATATCATCATTCAAAACATTGCGGTATGAACTTTAACCCAATAACATCAACCATCAAATTTACCAACCAAAAAAAAAAGGAGGAATGTGTACGAATACATTAAATTAGCATTGAAGGCTTGAAGTCGGAACAGAAATTGGAAAATCGTTGACTAAAAGAGAGTGCTGAATCTAACAATACAACAACTACACTGTGAATTATACAGAAAAACAAATGGTCGGTTATAACTGAAAACATAAAAAAAGAACATTGAAACCATTGAAAAACTATTCTTTTACCAAATGCATAACCAAATTCTGCATATAATTATGATTATTGAGAACTTTTAAATGTGCACCTCATTGCACCAGAATGGGTGTTTTATTATCGGTAGTTTTACTCTACAGTCTTCGACAGTTTTTTTTTTTTTTCGTTTAACCCAAGAGTAAAAAAATAATTCTCACCCATCCGCCTTAAAATTTCTTATTTTTGAAATTACTTTTCTCTGGTAGTTTTATTTACCGCAAGACATTGGAAGGTATACCCATTATCAACGAACAACCACCCAGTTAGTTATCATTCGTAACTCTATCGATGAGGGTGAACAGATAAAAATGGGTTACACCTTAACATCATACCGACGATATTGGTTTAAATGAGCTCCTGGTGTATACTCAATTCTTTAATAGGTAGGAGTAGCCTCTCTGTGGTGCATAAGTAGAAAACACAAACTCAGCACATTACTTGAAATGAGCATATAATTTCTGTTTAACATTTAAATAAATGTTCATTCTATACTTATGAATTGAAAATTATATATATTTTTGGTTAGGAAAATTGGTAAATGCAAACAGTGCATTTGAATATAAAATCTATATCGAATAAAAGAAGAAAACTTTTATTTTTTTTATTATTCCATTTCAAGTTGGTGAGTTCTTTTATTTAAGCCTTATATGTGTATATACTAAACCAGAAGAGCAAATAAACAGAGGAGTAACATTTGAGTGTACATTGAATGACGATGGAACGAATCAAATTGTAGAAAATGAACTAAAAAGAAAAGAAAAATAAGGAAAAACTAAACGGTGGATGAAGAAAACTTTAATTTTCACTACATTTAGTTGCATAATTTTTTCTTTTCTTTTTCTTGATTCTCTCTGCTTTACTTTGAATCCACCAACGACTTTAGTTGCCATAAAAAACTTGGCTGTTGAAATGGTAAACTTTATTTTCTTTTTCAATTTTTTTTCTATGGCATTCGTTAGCCTGGAAACTCTTCTCTTATAATTTTGTGTTTTTTTTTCTCTAGTGCTATTTCATTTGCCAATATTAAAACAAAATATCGGTTATATAAAACATTGTAAAGTTTATGGCAAATGCATAATTGAGTCAATGTAAAAAAAAATTTTACGTGAACGTTCAGCACTTATAGGGAGAAAATGTTGAATGTGTTCTGCACCCTAACCAAACTGATCCACTCTGATTCAATCGAGTGTTCATAAGACCCAAAAAAAAAAAACTAAAAAATAAGCAAAACCCATACAGGTAAGTTTACATTACCTCCAAATGATACGCTTTTATGTAAAAATATTCTTCTTGGTGCACAACCAGTTGGAATATTTTGGATACCACCAAACTACCGGTTATAATGAAGACGATGGAAATTACAATTTTCTATTTTTTTATTTCATTGCCACAGCCACAACAAACCAAACTATTAGACATTCTTTAAGTACTTAAGGTAGTATGAGGTAGAACTGAATTTTAATCAAATTATAGTTGGTGAGTATTTCATGTTTGTCGTTTTATATGGGGAATAAAAAAAAAAATGAAAGAAAGTTCACTTCATTTATAGCGACATAAGAATATGAAATATTATCAAATATTCGGCATACAATGAATATCAGAGGCAATGAAGAGAAAAATAAAATCAAGTCTCTCCTTGGGTATGAAATTTTCGTCTCACCTTCACCGAAATTCGGTTGAGGTCAAAAGTTTTTTGTTTCCTTTTTTTTTTCATTGTGGCTCAATAAACGGCAAATGATTAACGTTCCCGTGTGTGATGGCTTCCGTTTTTATTGATCACCACACCAGTCATTGAAACTCTGTCGTTCTTATATGTGCTGGAAAGCCACATATCATGGGTATTTGAGCATATAGCATCAAGACAACAATACCACTCATATAGAATCTTTTATTTCTACGTCAATGACTTAATTCCATTATTTCCTGTAATCATTACTCATGTGATATGCTTCTTATACAATACACAATGTTTTTTTTTTCCTGTGTTTATTATAATACCAAAAGGAAAAACGAAAGGAAAAGTCCAAGAATAAAAAAAAAGAAAGAATAAATAAAATAACAACAAAACACTCACCATCAGAATAAAATAAGACATTTCATCCTTCTAAAAGATATGTGGATGTAGTAGAGTATATGAACTATGAACAACAATACATTATGTGAGAGAGGAAAATGGAACAAAAAATAAATATGGAATCAACCGAAGAGGCAATGACAAATTGTGCTTTTGTGCCGTGAATTGTTTTGAATTGATGTCCTCAATTGTAACATAGAAAATGCATGGAAGGATCATCGTTTCTGACTATTTTCATTCAATCATACACACACATAACATAACTACCCACAGTTCACCCCCGAAATAATTCCATTTCGTAGTCGCGTATTCATGTATTATTAAACAGAAACGGATGAATTATCCAACCGCAATCATAACGAGTTGAATTTGATGATAAAATATTAGTTTGGATTGTTTTTTCTTTTTGGTTTCACGAAATTTTTCCAATGATATTGTTTTTCTTTTTTTTTTTTCGTCATTTAAGGGGTTTTGGGTGGTAAAACGAAAAAAAAAGAACCATTGAATATCATTGAGCTTATTTCATTTTTATTTCCTCTATTTGATTTCAGTGATTCCACCACCGTAATGGTATTAGTTAGAATAAACTAACGAATAAAAAAAACAACAACAACAGCCACGAATTACTCAACCAAATAAACAAAATGATGAGTCAATATTTGAAAATAAATTCAGTTTATCCACGGATAAAACAACCGAAAAAAGAATGAAATTATCAGGTAAAAATTATGATAATAAAACAAAAACAGAGAAAAAAGAAAAGAACGAAACAAAAAAGCCGAATAATAAAGCCCAAATTGAATCAATTCCATTCATTGATTCAACAAATATTAGACAAATCAATGAAATTCAACACTGATTACACATGAAATTTCAATTTGGTTTTAGGTGGTTAATTAAAAATTATTGATTACCGTGACTAAAAATTTCCCCCCAACAAATGTATTCAATGAACACAAAAACACTATAAAATACCACAATATTCAATATGAAGCCACGACAGCGGCACTATATGGATGCCGCTAACCATTCAATCAATGTCTGATCTATTCAAGTGCTTTATCACACCAAACAGCGGTATATTCTAAGCGGATCACTTTAATGTTTGGTCTTTTATTTAATAACAACAAAAAAAGGGTCAACATTAGGAGAAATGAAGATGACAATCTCTTATTATCTTTTGATCTTTTACACACAATTTTAGTATTATGTTGAGATTAACATCTGTAATAAAATATGTGAAACATTATAATGCTACTTCACTCCACCAACAACTCTATCAATGATTCCATCGTAAGCGCAAAAGAAATTGACCACAACCAAGAAACAAAAGTAATAAAATTTAATTGATATGCCAACGAATGATAAAAACAGAATTTCATCGGAATGAATGATAAACTTCAGAATAATTTTTTTTTCTTTCTTTTTCTTTTGATTTTTCATTCAACGTATCAGAATGTTCAGTACAGTTTTAATGATTCTGACTGTTTTAATAATAAAATAACCATTGAAACTCATAAAAGGCATACACACGCATATACATTTCTATATAAAAAAGAAAACTTATCAAACTTTTAATTATCACTCTCTTTCGGTTGATCGTAAATCCCAACAGTGAGAGAGAGCGAAAAAGATTAAAATTAAATAACAGAAACATAAAGTTTAAAATCAAATGATGCAAATCGTTATTGCCATTCAGTTGGATGGTACAAGACAAAAAAAAATAAAATGAAATGAAACAAAAGAAGAATAAACTAACTGGTTACCATAAAGATATTAGTATGGTATTGAATGCATCACTACACTAAATGCATAAATTGATTATGTGATTGCTGTTGACTTTTAATTCCATGTGCTTAAATTGTAATAAAATTAACATTTAGTTGTTGTTATACAATTCATATTTGCTACAATCGACTAATGGTTCTTTCTATCATACACTGCACATAACCCATCAATATTGACTCTCTTTCTCATTCATTTGTTCCCTCGATACTACTCGTTTTGGTATTGCAGAAAATTATAACATTCCAAATGAATGTAATTTTTATATACAAGAGTTCTTGGTACTACAGCAGTTCAACCAAAAAGGGTAAAACATTGACATTTATTTCGAAAATTGCATATACACCATATCACTTCAGGGAATTGATACCGTTACGAGTGATAGAATTGGTATGAGATAAAAAACACACACTGAGTACACACACTCTCTCAGACTGGTGATAATAACAATGGATATAGAAAACACAAAACATATAATTCGCATATGCAACTGATGTGTACAATACCAATGGATTCCATGGACCCAATCATTTGTCTCCCGCTCATACCAATAGATTATTTTATTGTCACTCTATTAACTTATCTATGCAGTTGGATCATATAATTATAGCCGTTGCTGTTGATTGCAGCAAATAAACAATATAATGGATAAACTGAATATCCCATCCATTGATAAACTCTAGATCAGTATATCCCTATCGTTAGGGATAATGATTGTCTCTGTGTGTACAGAGCAATATTGGGTTTGGCTAACAAAATAGTTGACTCTTGTCCAGTATGGTTAACGGGTTTTTTTGTACGTTGGACACTTACACTATTTGATACCAAAAAAGGTAACTCACAATTCATAATGTACTCCTCTTGTGTGTGTCTCTGTGTCTCGTATTTCGATCATGTTAACAATGGGATCATAAATACGTTAATTTGATGTTCAATAAAATGGATTCATGTAGGTGTCTATTATACACAATACAGCTATTTATTAAATGCATCAAATAAAAAAAAAATTGAATATCCAAAAGGTAACAATACTACACCCTTTCATGGTTTGGAACGCATTTTGTCCGATTGTCTTTTCACTCTTGGTTCATTCAAAAATTCACCAAAACTGTGAATGAATTGGTCTCTGTAGTGTTTTATTTGGGTAATGCGGACCCGATGAAAGCCATCCAGAGAGATGGAAGACCACTGTTGTTTGATTGCACTCAACAACACCAAAATAATAAAAGAACTAAAAAAAAAATAACAACAACTGAATAAATAGTGCAACCATTGGAGACTGAATTGTATTCAACATGCATTTTTCAAGTACACCCAACTATACCATTTATTGGTCACTTTAAATGGATGCGGTCAATATAACGAAAATTAAACAGATAATTCGTACAGGTGATTTATTCATCTTCTACCTAAACTCTTGTTGACGTTATTCTCTACAGTTTTATTGTGGATTCTCCATCTCTATTCACTCGGTTTATGTTTTCTTCTTTATTCTTTAAAATTCATCTCTGATATTGTTATTGTGTGCTTTCATTAGTCCATTATAACGAGGTGTGTTACCTTACATTGCATTCAGTTCTATACCAATTTTTGAATATATCAAACTATTCAATATGATTTATTATCTCAATGCTTTTAACCATAATTTTGTTTCAAATTTTCTATACAGATCAAGAAAATAGGAAATTTTACAGAAAGAAATACCAAACGAGAATTCAAAAGTTTCATCCGTTTACGTTTCAACTGATATAATTTGATTATGTTTTTTAGAAATAAAGAAAAAAAAATACTGTGCATTTAGTATAAATAATGATAAACCACTTGGTATCTTGGTTTGTTGAATCTCAATACAGCATCATGCTGATGCACTGTCCTCGACAACAGCGACGCTCGATTACAATCAGAAATGGGGAGCTCATCGGGTTCACATGAACATCTTTGTTCCATTTTTTCTTTCACATTCACATAACAACAAGCTAAATTCATTGTAAAATGTACAAACGAATTCAATGTGATCTAGTATCAAAATTGTAGAGAATAGAGAGGATAAAATGTAAAGAATTTTCAAATGGATAAAATATCATGTTTTCTTTTATAGCAAAATTGGTAGAATATATTTCATTTGAATTGGTTCTTATGGCAGATATTACCTTTTATGTGTTCACTTTGTCGTTTCAATATCATCATGAAATGGGCTTTTACGCTTTTAGTATATGACGTTCTTAATAGGAGAACGAGGTGTGTACCCAGCCAAAAATAAAAAAATAAAAAAAAATGAATTGAATAACTCTTCTAAGAGGTATATGAATGTGAAGAGGATTAAAACTATTCTGGAAACGTATAAAATTTATAGCGCCAAGGTAACATTAAATTCGCCTGGTGGTATCGTCATATCAAATTAAAAACTAATAATTTTCGTTGGCAGATTCATCTCTTTTTCTCTCGTTTGGTCACTTGAAGCAATTTGCTGCTACGCTTAATGTCTCTTCACAACTATTCAAAATGTATCAGTTTGCATTAATGATTTCAATCATGTTACCTTTAGGGCCAATTTAAACGCCCCATTTCATAGAGCAGAAAAAAAACATAAGAGAAAAGAAAACATGCTGTTTATACGAATTATTAACAACATCATAGGTGATGGTAAACATAAAACGATCCATAATATCATATTTCATCGGATCTAATTGATACAAATTGAATGGTATTTTAGAAATTTATTATCCACATTTGTGCACTATTTAAAACGACGGCTTTTCGATCGAAGTTCGTATGTAGTTACATACGAAAAACCACATCAACCCAACACTGTAGATTCTAAATCATTTTTCATGGCATAACAGAGAAGAAGAAAGATTACCACTGACAACTAACATGACCAATTATAATTGAGAAATTTAATTATTAGCTATGGAAGATTTATAAATTGAATCACGATGAATTACGATAAAAAAACTTAACATTTTCTTATGCACTTATGCACGATACTGAATACCATTGGTATTAACAATTTGTCTACCATAACATATCGATTCGTTAGTTAAATTGCAATGAAGAAATTTTTATTACCGCATAGGTAAATATTTGTTTTGTATAGATTTCAGGTAAAACTCAACGTTCTTTTTGTACAATTGTGATTATCGAAATCGTTTCGCTAATATTGATGGTGGTAAACGATATTCGTTATTCGCAATTGAAAGCTACAAAAATATTCAATTCAATTCACATTGGAATAGTTTCACTGAGAAAATTAATGAATGAAGCACAACAAAACAAAGTGATCCAATTGAAAGGATAACCAAATGAAAAAAAAAAAACATGGAAAATAAAATCTAAAACTCAATCAAATCGTTGGAGGTTTTTTTCAAACGAATATCAATTGTACAATTTTCGTATTAAATTTTCTTTGTTGCATTGATTCCATCATTTAGATTATGCAATGTATAACTTAATTCTCAGATTTTGTCACTTCTAAAATTCAATGTGCGTTATCCAATCACACTCAGTATGAATCGTTGGACTATATGCTGGTGTCTTTCGTTCTCTAACTCTTCGAGGATTCAATTTAACCAATAAATTCCACCAACAACAATAATTTTCATTTAAACATTGAATAGGACACAAAATATTTTGCCAATTTTATCGATTCCCAATCTGAGCGACACCACACATAACTGAATAAATTGTACTAATGGGAATTCACATGGCACACAGCTCTAAACATTTAATATACGTTGAATGTGTTCCACCTTTTCTAGTCACTGTGAGATTCACAGCTACACTATACCATGGAATGAGATACTGGAATCTGGACCATTCTCATACCCAGACTCAATCCCAAATCAAAAAAAAAAAAGCAAAATAGAAAAATAGAATCTGTAGTTGGAAAGCATTAAAACCATATAGACCGTTACGAAAGATCGGTTGACCATTAAATTCAATTGCTTTAAATCTATTTAAACATCGTTTTTGAACGTGAATCGAAATAGCCAGTATACAATTGAAATCAAACCGCCCACACGTTTAATATCGTCCAAAAGCAGACCAAATCAATGAGGAATCGGATATATTTATTCGTGGCTGAACAATATTCAACTCTGTTACAGTATGAGGTGTGTATCTGTAATATCCAAAGAGAACGAGTGTGGAGCATTAGTTCCACATATAAAATGTGCTCTGGTACACAATGACGATTGACCATTTTCTTTAATGGCATTTTACAGCATTGAATTGCAACTATCGAATAATTGTATGTAGTATGGGATTGGGGTAGGCGATAGGAAAACGGAATTTCAATTGGTATTAACGAACTTCAAAATAATGTACAAGATTTCAATGTATTTTTTCTTACGTTTTGGGCCACTTGTCTGAAACAATTTCATATGATGATATTTCACTTGAATTGATATGCATAGATGTGACCAAAATAGTGAAGAATGGTAAATATGTTTATTAACTTTGTTGAGCCAAATACTAACACATACACATTAAATTACTGTTTTCATTTCTTCATCAAATGTTTGGCTGTACGGATACAGAACAAAAAAGTCCTTAACCAAAAGACATTAATAAGTATATTCATGTTGGAAACACATTTGAATTCCGAATGTGGATGTAACGATGGGTGGTCATCCTCTAAAACGATACCAAACAAATTCCGTTTCCTCTTTAGTGAAAAGTTTTCTTTTTATTTAAATTCATTTTGATGGAAACAGCTGGTTTATATCGGTCAAAGGGTGATATGGTTGAGACGCCAGAACGATCGTCATCCATCCAAAACGAATGGAAATATTTCAACCATTTTCACCCCTACCGAATCAAATTTCAATTCTCTATCTCATTTCAGTCGACACTCAATATTGGCAATGGATTATATTCAACATGCATAAGGAAATATCAAAAGATTTTCCTCGCAAGCACTTCATATTGCTTGGTTACCCTGGCCACCCTCGTTCCCTTTGATACCGTGAGGACAAGGGGGTTGCTTTTGCTTCGCATGAATGTTGTTATACTGTGAATTATATTGACTACCACTTGGCTGTATTTATCCAAAACGATTTATGTAATTATACTCTAGGGAGAATCCATAGTACATATACCGAAATATTGAAAACCAAACAAAATATATTTACCAATTGGTATAACCCATCTATATGGTGTTGGTTAAATCGTTACAGCATAACAAATGCCAGATTGGTGCTCATACTTCTTTTTCGTTCGGTAAGTGTTGGTTGGATCACCCACCCAAATGGTTAGAAAAACGGCAATGAATTTTTCACCAAAGCCACCCATCATCCCATCAATGTGTTTCTTTGCTGAGTGTATTTCATTCGATTCATCCAAAATAGAAGAAACTATAAAAATTCTATGAGTTTTCATTCACCCATCACTATAAAAACCCACTACCTCCCGCATTTCAATCAGACCGAATGAAGCCGTCAGTGTGTGAATGCGATTTGAGTGCGCTCTTAGCGTATATAACCAAATAAAACATAATGTTTTGTTGCATGTTCCTTGAACATATACACAATGTCTCATTAAATATCCAATTCTTCTTATAAAATGAATATAATAAATTTGACGATGGCTGAAAATAGCGTTGACTTGAGAAGGAAATAAGGATTATTTGGAGGTATGAGGGTGCCGGGGTAATAAGAAATCCATTTCATGTATTTCGTAGATGAGTTTCAGCATATTTTTGTTTAATGTTAAAGTTTTATGGCCCACCAACTTTCAATATTTTGTTGCCAATATTCGATTTTTTTTTATGGAATTTGAATAAAGGACTCAACATTACCACCCCCGATCATATAATCCTTGTCTATTATTCAACGTCATCATATACTATAGAAATGTTCATTCTCTAATAGAAATATTTTTATATAAATGGATCAATGGTAGCATATAAGATTGCATATTTTATGTTTTAGGATCCGATTTAGTTTTACTATTTCATTCATTCTCGCTTTCTCATAAAATTATCATTTGAGTTATGCTTGGTATGTCATAGAAATTGATAGAAAAACGTAGAGAAAAAACTACCAAATAATAATAAATCTATTTCATTGATTCAATTGGGGGCCAAATTGCATACCAGAAATAACAATGAGATGAGGAGGATCGAGAAAGAATAAATGCATACAATACAAAAATTTAAAAAAAAAAAAGAACTAAAACGATGGATCATCTCAGCTATTGCGAACAGAGCCAACAATAAACAGAGAAAAATATAACTAAAACTCAGAATATCGAGAAATAAGAAATTTCAATAGAACATTCTACAATATACCTGTAGTATATTTGTTGTTCAGGTGCAACGAAGAGTAAGTTTACTATTTACCGTTCTGATCATCTAAAATTGCGTTTGTGCAGAAAAAGTTTTTTTCCCTTGCATTTAACTGGCTGCTGCTGCAATTCTACATTACTACGTGTATAACTTGGGTCAAATTTAACGTCAGTGTTTCTGCTATTTGCTACCTTGAAGACAATATACAACAACGGTGAGTTTATTTAAACTAATTTTCTATCTGAATGCAACGGATCTGTTTCTCTTCCTCCACTCATTGTTTGTATTAATATTTATTTGGCATTTTACAAATGTGAAGAAAAATCCAGAATCGAACAATCAATTGGATTTAGTGGATTTTCAATCCCATTTCCCACTCTATCACGTAAATTGGTTATATGTTGGCTTATAAATTTATCAGTAGTGAGTTAATGCTTCGAGAAATAATATCAGGTAATTTAAACAAATAAACATTTACCTTTGGGGGTCAAATACAATGATCAACCATCACACCAGGTCATCTACATGACATGAACTAAAACCATGACACGGGTTTTATTATATAAGTTCTATATAGAACAATATTGAATTGTATATATCAAATGTGTATGGAAAATACCGTAGAAATCAAACATTGTTAGAGACCATTTTATAAACAAACAAGCATTCATTACACAATTATTAATCATATTATATGCTTATCATGAATCTATTTAAAATTGACTTGAATACAAATCCAAGATTTAACAGATTTATGTGTAAGCGGTAAATTGAATGTCACTAACAACTACTGCAATGTTGGTCATTTCACTGGCATTTTAAATATTTTATTCATAATGATGCAAATCACTTCCATTTAGTTTCTCCCACTTTTGTATGAGAAATCATCATCTCATTGGAGTACGAAGGAAAAATAGTGGACCAAAAAAGCATTGAATTCTCTATCTAAAATCTCATATTGTATACATGAGGGTGTATAACATCAGATGAACTGATAAAAAAATTAAATTAAATAAGTTTTTTAACCATTTGAAAATGCCAAAACTGGTAAGTTATCAAATAACTGAAAGGAAATGCAAATTAATCACATTGTGTGAAAATCAAGTTACGGCTAAAATCGAAAAACGATAAAGAATAAATGGAAAAGACGAACCAAATTTCAGAAGAAAACTTTCTATGTGTGCTAGCTTTCTGGTCTCCTTTTTCCTATCAAATTGTTCTTTTTTTTCCAGGATTTCTTCGATTTCTGTTTTTTTTTATTTTGGAAAATGACAACGAACATTCGTTGTGGACTATTTGATTCGCGTTAGCGTAAGTTTAATAGAAGAACGTGAAATCGTATAATAAAACGAAAAGAAAACTAGAAATCAGAAGACTTTGAAAAACCCTAAAGAAAATCAGGTTCTCATCGTAGTTAAAGGAGCTATCGATATCAATGAACTTTTGCACTTTCTTTTCTGGTTTGGCATACGTACATATTTCTTTTCTACTTTTTTTTCCTTTATCCGATACTAATGCTATTGTGATTCACCATGCCTTACCATTCGTTTTATATCTTCTTAAACACCGAAACTGAATAGAGTTTGAGGATAGCCAAACTTCAGTTGCAATATGAAACGGAACATTTTTTTTTTATTTTATTCTTTTATTTTTTTTTTGTTATCCGTCTTTCACATCCTGTCACATACAATAGGAAACGGGCAACTCGTTATCAGGAAGTTAACATCGACTCACCTCCTGTGATGGCACCAAGTCGTGTCAATGTTAGATTTCTCAGTGTTAAGTTCTTTTCTATAATATTTTGTATTTGTTACCGTGTTCTGTTGGTAGTGGTGTGGTGTTCCAGTTCTTGTTAAATTTTATATTTTTTCTTTTATTAAAGAGAATGAAAGAGACAAAGTTGGTGGAAAATTTTCACCATTACCCAATCACATTATGATATTATCGTTTTGTAAATATAGCAATGAGTTTTGTATGAACACTCTAAACTCTCTATCGTTTAGATTCAAACCAACATGAAAGCAAAAAGAAAAGTGGAAAATGAAAATCGAAAGGACATGGAATGACGGTTGAACACAACTCGAAGAATAAGAATAAAACAGATTTGAACGAAGAAGTTTTTCGAATGGCATCTTTTAGAAAACTGGAAAAATCGGTGACTTTTTTTTTATGCATTTAAATTCACACTACTATTTCACAATATTCGAAACTGGATTTCTTTGCGATTTTTGTTTTCCTTATGACTATAGAATAGTTATTCTGTTATTATTTGTTTTGTTTTCTCGCTCTTGCATATTTAGGATACATTAGAATTGATGCGGTACATCAGTGTTATACAGATTGGTTTGATTGTATGCACGAAATAGCAAGGTAATGTTATTATCCCCCCGTTATACCATTTTCAATCCAATGCATATAAATAAGATAGTTATGCATACAATACATAACTATGTAGAATAACATTTCCCATTGCTATTCGTTAGTTCATGTTATGGAAATTTCATTGTGCATAACGAACGAAAAAAAAAAAGTAGAATGAAAATAAAAAAAACCAACACACACTCAGATAAAGATTTTCCTGCGTTTTTCTTTACCCACGTTGAATTTATCGTGAATTTTTTTTTTTCTTCTATTTCAGTATCTTCAGTTTGACGCTGTTCCGTTTCAAATATGGTAAAAATGAATATTTACTCCATAAATGGGATAGAGGATACCAATAACATTTTCCGATCGAATGAAAATGGTGTGTTATTTGTTTATCGATATTAGACGAGTTTGAGAACTTTTTTTTTTTTATTCTTTACTTGTTATGTGATTCTGTTTGTATCACTAACAATCATTGTATACTGTTGAAACAAGAACAACAGCAATTCCTTAAGCCATTGGTGGAAGGTGTGAAAAATGAAAATCTATGAACGTTAAAAGGAAAAACTTTAACCAATTGTTGTGAGACGTGTTAAGAAATTTTAATATTTTTCCTCAATATGCATGTGTTTTTGTGTTTTGTATGCATACACAACAACTGATGGGTGATTACGAGAGAAGAGTGTGAAAATTCCAAATGATTACCATAAACAGTATATGGATGTTTACTTAGAGTTTTATTTTATTTTTTCCATCGATGGAATTTCTTGTTCTCCCATATTCATAATTATTAAATACCAATTTATTCATCATTTAATTCAAATAAAAGTGTGAACGAAAAACATTCTTGTTTAGTTGAAAAACAGATGAACCCTAATGGACGATAACTAAATTTCTGTAAGAGTTTTCCATTTATTGATAATAGAATTCTTTACTAGGAGAATGGTAGTGGGAAATCCTGTTCCACCATAGAATAATTCAATGATGAATTAGGAGTTACAGTTTCATTTCATTGTTGAATATCTAATTCATATCATTCGAGTGTATGTTCTAGTATAGGTAG
Source organism: Coboldia fuscipes (assembly GCA_001014335.1). Lineage (NCBI taxonomy): Eukaryota > Metazoa > Arthropoda > Insecta > Diptera > Scatopsidae > Coboldia > Coboldia fuscipes. The sequence continues at coordinate 303,617 of JXOR01000496.1, read as the reverse complement.
ATCTTCTAAAAGAATGTCAACTTATCGTAACAGTAATTGCAATTCGATTAAATTCTTTCATATTATGTGAATTATTATAGATGATCTTGGTATAATATAAGAAGATTGATGATTTTAGAGAAAAGACAAAAATTGTAGCAGACTGATTGACAGTTCAACAATGTCTTAACCATTTTTTTAGTAATCTACTTTGTGTCTTAAAGAAGTTCAAAATATTCATTAGACTTAGTGGTAAATGCAACTGTAAGTATCCCAATAAGTTAATAATTCACGATTGCAATATACATCTCTCGTAGAGATCAATCTTTTATTTCCCTATCCATTCGATTGAGATGATGCCAACATGAATATAAATTTTCTCTGATATTATTTTCAATTTTAAGGTTTTACAAAGAGAATTGGTTTCTTAACTCATCCACAATCTGATGAATCACAAATAATTCAATGTAATGTGGTGAATACCTTTTTACCATTTGATAGATCTATACATTTGTTCATATCATCTCATACTTTTCTTATTTTGAACTTCCTGTAAAATATCAGAGTTTGAGGGATGCTAATGCTTCCATTTGGCCACACATTTGAATTTAGATCACGTAATGATATCATTGGTATTAAACATATAATACAAGAATCATACAGACACAAAAAAAAAACATCCACACACACACAACGAACTTTCTAAAAGAAAATGATTCAACTAATATGAAAGATGAGGAAATTATATATCGCACATTCATTACCCATCCATACCCTCAAATGGTTGATATGAATTGTGGATGTTGGAATTGAAATACGTGGCTAGTCAACTGGCAAAAAAAAAAAAGAAATTCTCTCTTTTTTTTTTCGTTTTTAGTTCGATAACTTCACTTAAAATACCGCTCGTTATGTTTATGTGATGCATTCTGAAATGGAATTCCATCGTCAACCACTGTACCATATACCATCTGAGAAGCAGAGGATTCGTATAAAAAAAAAACAGCAAAACGTCCATGCACATTTTGCCATAAAGTGAAAATCGAGTCATTTTGTTATCGAAATTGATACGGAATATAAGCAGAAAAATGTATAAAAAAAAAATCGTGAAAAACTATTCTTCCGCGTTGGAATAAGTTGACTAAGAGATGGCTATCTATCGACCATCCATCGTACATGAACAAACCATAAAAATGATTATATAGCAAGTCCATTCAAAGAACGTTATTCAGTATCAAACCGTTGGCTAATGAATTACTTCAATCCGTCCATTACACATAAAGTGCGTTCAAAATGATTTATATATTGGAAAAAGGGCAAAATTAAATAGAACAGCGTTATTACAGTTGGCCATCTAAACCAATTTTCTTTTCCATTCTAATTCCAATGTTATTAGCCGTCAAATATGCCGTTGAATTTTTTTGTGGACCATTACTTTACATTTGGTACAACACACAGTGGCTGCATTAAATTCCCTCAATTCTTTTACTTATGATAAAATTTCGTTTAAGTATTGGTTTCTGTCATCCTTTATTCTTTTTTATTTTCGTTCATCCCTCTCTGATGAACCAAAAGCGACCAATAAGATTGCATACAGAGAGAAAAAAGAAAATAGAAATTGTTAACAACATCGAGACAGAAACACATCATGAGCTTTTTATGTTTTCATCGTCAGCACTTGAGAAAATGAAAAGATGTTATGGTAGCATATAATATCATGATGAAACACTTCCATATAGAATATTTTTTTTTATACCATTTTTTCCGAATTATATGGTAAGTCGCGTTTGATGGAGTTGAAACCATCTTGCCATGATAAATTTACCAAATGAAAATTGTGAACAAGAGATGTAAGCAATGTGCCATAAGACTGATAGAAATGTGAGTAACAAAATGAAACAAACAAAAAAATTGGAAATAAAAACCAAAGAAATAGGAAAACCTCCTAGATAAATAAGATGGAAGGAAGAGAACGGCAAGAGGGGAAAAGAAAAAGAAGAAAAACTTAACGAGAGGATTCAGTTTAATGGACAAACAGAGATATATTTATTAAATAAAAATCCATTAGGACTAAATATCCACAAATGTCTAACGGTTGCATTGGAGAGTCTTACCCATTTAATACTTCCACTTGGTATTTAGATGAACCAATGGTATGAGGTCATGGTTACTTGTCGTTTCCACTTGCTAATACCATTTCAACTGGTTTCGTTATTTTGTTTCGTATTTTTTTTTTTTTTT
>JXOR01000496.1:268175-301238 GCA_001014335.1 Coboldia fuscipes | reverse complement strand
TTTTTTTTTTTTTTTTTTTGCTATTTTAATTCTATCATTCCCACCCCCATAAGAGAAATAGCAATGGGAGAGTACAACATTGCAAATTACTCTTAACATAATAAACATAACAAATATGTTTAACACTTCAACACAATCCATTTTCGATTTGGTTTTTCTTTTATTTTTTACTTCAATTTCATTTTCTTTTCTTTCTTTTTATTCATTTATTTCAATCCTATGCATGTTGGATAGTTTTTCTTTTTAAATTGAAAATTATATGTGAACCTCACCATAGCACTCAAATGGAACGATATAAGAACATTTTTATTATTTCACTTTTACATTTGATCGTCTATTAAATATTTCAATGGGGGAAAAATCTTATTTTTTCATCAAATTATTTGAATTGTTTTCATCTCTAGTATTTTAGTTGATATGAATCTTAATGGAATCAAAGAAAAATTTTTCCCCAATGTGGAATTTTCATCACATCAATCTAGATTTACATAGGAAGAATAAAAATTGATTTCAATTAAATGTTATGTCCATTATATTTATGGAAACCATTAAGCATTGATTAAATTTATTGTTGGGTAAAAACGATAAAGTTATTTGTCTAAATTATTAATTGGTGTTTGGTCCTTAACCAATTGTGCGAAAATTTTATGTTCTACTTAGATCATATTAATGTAATTCAATTTGGTTATTTGGTCCATAACCAATCAAGTGTTTACATATGAAATCTAATTAAATTGTTAACATATTAAGAATGCATTATGTTTTATAAAATAATAATATTCTAACAAATTAAGATGATAAAATTTTGTTCCATAAATTTAAATAACTTAAACAAATGGATTATATGTACTTTACTTTTGGGGTGCCGTAAGAGTGTGATAATGTGAATATCTATGCTGTAGAGTATAAGTGATTGTGTGTGTGGGTGTCAGATAAATCCATGATGGATTTTGAATAGATGTTTTACATCCATCCTCTAGTAAAAGGCACAAAAGGATTTGAATAATATTACAATAACTGTTGGTCTTATAACATTCCTATTCACACTTTCAAAATGTGTTCCCAATCTCTCTTGTCACTTGTTCACTTTGGTGTTCCATACATTCAACAGCAGTTCCACTTTGGATCTTCCTAAATGTTGATGTTTCATTCGTTATTTTAACAGAAAGTGGAAATGATAAATCCAGAATTAGTAAAATTTTCTTTTTCTTTTTGTTTTAATTTTCTTTTTCAATGGTGAAGAATTGGCAAATCTTTATTCAATCCATTAAAATCCATTTTACACTTATAACATAATTATACAATTCAAACATTTTTCAACTATTGTTATAGAAACCGCAACATAAGGTCGTGAATTTTAATCTTACGAAGGCGGTGAGGGGTGGTAATATTCAGACAAGGGATTAACTAGATTTTAAATGAGCTGTACATCTTGTCATTGAATTTTCAAGTTGATATGCCACTTTTACTTGTATCTGGGCTTCAATTAATTATAAGTGTTTTATCTTTTACCATTTTGAATTGAATTTCATTAGTGTTCATAACCAAAAAACAGAAAGAGAAGTCCTTTAAATCCGATATATAGAACAAAATGAAAATGTATGTAGATTGAATGCCACCAGTTTTGAATCAATCCATTTGACTAACTGCATTGCGTTAGTCTTGAATATCCATAATAAAAACGATGAACTTTTAAAACGGCACAGAAACTAATGACACTTAAACATTTTCAGGTGAGACTAACTTCATAATTTGGCTAAATGACAGTATCATTTTAATTTCCCATCCGAGCACTTTTTAACAATTCAATTTTTGGTGTGAAAAACTCTCGTTAGTTTACCAGTTATAATCCGCATTCCCTCTAATAACATAAAAAGTTCTCATATTTCTTCAATAAGAACTATACTGTTCTTCCAATGACTTCGGTTTTACTGCAGGCAAGAGAGATTACTTCATTTTAAAAAATGATTTCATTTTATTTTTTTGTTTCAAGTTCGTTTACTAAATGATAGAAATAATAATAAAAATAATATTAAAAATGTAGGAAAACGGTACCGATATAATGTAGAAAAAAAAGGACATACACACTCACACAGTTCACTCCAAGGAGCTTTTAACTTAATTAAATATCTTCCAAGGAATAATTTAAGATACATTCCATTACGACAAAAAACAAAAACAAAAACTTTGTATGTGACGCCTTGTTCTTTTACCCCTCAGTACTCATTCTATCTCATTTGATTATGAATATTTATTCTTTTACTTTTCTGTGTTCTTAATTCAAGTGACAGTGTCGTTTCAAATGGCACATCATTTCTTATGTTTCTCGACTTGTATACGGTTCTTGTTTTTTTTTTTTTTTTTTATTTTGAGGTGATCTGGTTCCATAAATGCTGATTGAGTATACGGATTCAACTACAAACAGTAATACTGAGAGTAAGAGAAAAAAGTAAAGCCCAGCATACGTTCAATTTTAAAACCCCAGTGGACAAACTAAAAGCNCTGTCTTTTTTTTTTTTTTTTTTTTTTATTTTGAGGTGATCTGGTTCCATAAATGCTGATTGAGTATACGGATTCAACTACAAACAGTAATACTGAGAGTAAGAGAAAAAAGTAAAGCCCAGCATACGTTCAATTTTAAAACCCCAGTGGACAAACTAAAAGCAAAATATTCAAATATTTTGCATGAATATTTAATGTCTAATGTTAATGGTTGGCCCCATAGACTATGTATAGGTACATTCTATCGTATAAGTACTTTACATTGTGTTTAATTTCCAACGTTTTCTTTCTTGCGTAACAAATTAAGTTTATGTCTTTGCTCTTTTCTTACCACTTAACGGTGTTATGGTGATATGAGACACACAGAACAATACTGAATATAAAATCCATAAGAAGATGCTCTTAATGTCGAAGTACATATAGAAATTAGATGCAGAAAAAACAGAACGTAGAAATCTATCGAAATAACAGTAACAGAAACCAATGGATAAGTCCAGACGGTTTACTTTATAATGTACATAATTACCAATGTATTTTAATGAATCTCTTGATTTCACAGGCTCACTTTGTTGCGAACTTGTTTCTTTTACGCCACAAATATTTCGGTTTTTGCCATACAACTTTGTTGATGGTCTTCACCTCAAGAGAACATAATATTACCATAATTCTCAATTCCTTTGAGTTTTTATCGTTGGCTTTCGAACAATGCACAAACATAATATTGTAATAAAACTAAAGACAGAGATGATAGTCACAAGGTAATACTGGTAACATTGATTTAATCTTCTATATAATGATTAATCATTTGAGACACTATCTTGACGCTTAATAAATTAAGGATTATCACTTGCTGCACTTTTTTTTACCATGTTATTGTTGTTATGTGTTAAATAAAAACATTAAAAGTAAAAGACTATCACACCTAGGCGGGGATGATTTGCGCGAATAAACTATCTACATTGCCAAGAGAGACGGGAGTTTTGGTATGGCCATAAGAACTAATCAAAAACTACATGAAAACAACATTTTTTTTTAGCTGTAATTTTTCATTAAACTTGTCTGTCAAACTTCACAGCCTGATCCTCTGGCTGATTTGCATACTTTATTGGAAAGAAACAAAAAAAAAAGTCTCGTTATTCATGTTTCATATTCTCATCCGGATATCATGTGTTTTATGTGGAACAGTGTGTTTTTCAACCAAATAAAAAATTAGTCCTTTTCTCTGTTGGAATTATTTTAGATCGAATACCAACGAAGAACAAAATAAATAAATGAAACTAAAAGCCCAATGAATATTAAATTATTGAATATAAAAATTGTAATCATCTGTTATCATGTTCACATATTTAAAATGAAACAATTTATCTATGTATTTTTAAAATTAATGTTGGCATTTTTATGTATAACAGGGTGGATAATGTTTGGATGACTAAAACAATATTTACTGGGTAACAACAAACAACACTTTGCTCTTCTGCATATTAAATGTTTTGTTTTCTTTCCTTTTTTTCTCAACTGTCTTTCATATAACATCATCATTATCAGTGTATTCAATCACATTGTGTTTGTTATATTCAATTTCTTCTGTACGGTGTCTTTAAATTCGCATACAAATTTTGTTCATCTCTTTCCCCCCCAATCTACACGTTATTTTGTATTTCTTTCAATCGGTTTTGCAATTTACATGAGCGCTAAAATAATTTATGTTTTAAACATGATTGTGAACATCATAAAAATAAAATTGAACCTTTTATTTTATTCTTTTGCAGGCTGACCGTTTATAATTACATTCCACCTATATCGATTCACACCTTTAGAAGTTATTTAATCATTGATTATTACTCGATCACCGGTACGATTATCACTTTTCATTCTTGTTGTCTATAGACCAAATACCCTTTATACATAAATGCCGACCGTAATTGTTTGTGTTACTTGTTTTTTGTTTCTCTTTTATTTTTCACTTTGGATGTGATATTGTTGATAAACAGGTTGGGTTCTGGTGTGTAACAGCCATTTAGTATGCATACCTTCTCTAATGCATTTTTTGGAGCCCATTTAGTTACACGTATGGAACAGAGAGGATTCCATAGAAACAACGAAAACAAAAAAAAAACACTCATAAAATATGCGCTTCAATTTGCTTGTGGCGATCAAATGGTGATCATACCATACCACTCTAACTCCATTTAAAATGATTGGCAGAAATAATATTTGCTGATAGCTCTAGAGTATGTATGCGTTCCTGATTTAACCATCAACGATTAAAATCACCGCCACACTCTCTTTCACTTCTTGTTAAAATACACTGTCGTCCAGTTGGGCCATCGATCTATTCAAGTACATGGTCTTTGTTAGACCAACTGGTATTGTAGCATAAATTTGTTATACAATGCAACATGCATCAAATTATTTTTATACCATTCAATGTCAATTCACACTTGAATCATTCGTGTTTTTCCTGAATTCTTCATCAATGTAAAAAGTTTTTTTTTTTTCCCCATTTCATGTTTTTGTTGTATTTTCGGTTCCACTAAATCCATTTGGAAAATTTTCTCTTGTATTTTTCCTAATTGATTGAATTGGTTTTTTCTTTTTGTTCATTTCTAAATAATTTTTCTGTCTATTTGTTATATTTGGTCGATTTGTTATAAGAGTCAGTTGTATTTCGTTTATCTTTCTCCGTTATGCTGATTATGGATTCTGAATATGAAATTGAACAGGAGAATTTAAATATCATGTGTTTACACCAATCGTCACGTTTTAAAGTAAACTATGTTACCCATATGCATTATACCTTCGATAAAATTGAAGAAAAAAAAATGAACTACAAAGTATCCATCGTTACACTTTAATTTTTTTTTTTTAGTTGGTTTCGGCTATTAATCAGTTAACCGAAAATAAAATATCCGTAACTAAAATCAATTCTCTCTCCCTCCCGTTCAATAGAAGAGAACAAGTAATAATGGTAATATCCCATTCAAATTATATTTGAATTGGTATTATGTTAAACGTCATGTTGTTCATTTTATTTTTATAAATATAAAACGGTATAGTAAAACAGAGAATTAAAAAAAAAGAATTGTCGATACAAACGTATTTACATGTAACGAGACCATTGATTTCATTAAATGTATATTAAAATGCTAAAATTATTCTCTTTAAGTTGATTTTTTTTTTTTGGTTCCCCGTTCAATAAAGAATCATTCTAGTTATTGAGAATTTAGTTTTTTTTTTTTTGTTTCATTGAACAGTACAAAAATGGATAATGAAGAGAGCAACAGCAGCACATGCCAGACACGTATGGTGTTGGTAATATCATAAAGGAAATAATTACAATATAAACCTTTCATTTTGTTAGCTCTATTAATAAAGTATCAATTAAATGGTTTTCAATTTGTGATAGAACCCAATAGTCCATGAATTTTTTTATCGTAATATAAAGAGGCGATACATATACCCACTTGCATATCGTATTTAATAGAAAGAGTATGAATGAGATAGATAGAATCAATTGCTATTACTAAGGTAATGCACTCATGTCGTATTAAAACTCCATTCAATTTAAAAACATACAAAATTAATATAAAAAATCAAAAAAACATAACAATTTAAAATGCACAAAGGTGTGAGTTTACATTATTATGGGGTACAGCATATAACATTATTACCTAATCAATTTGATCACAAGCTGTGCATTTTAAATTGCGGATACAATTCATATGGAACATGAAATTATTTTGTTCTTTTATTTTCCAGTTATGTATATTGATTAATAATTGATTTTATTTCTATTCATTACCACTGCTGTTTATACCAAAAAAACAGAAAAAAAACTAAAATCAAAAACCCAAAAAAGCTGTCGATGAATTCTTAAAAACTATTAAAACCTAAAAAAAAAGAATCTGTGTACATGATATTCTACATGAATATTAATTAGACAACATTTGCACAATATTTTTTCTCTGTGTTCTTTCTAGTTTACGAAATTTTCAATTAATAATTTAGTTGATTTTGGTCCAGAAATAAATTAGACTGATTGACTTGGCATCACTGTTAGCTCTTAGCACTGCTTAATATCCGACATCCTGCCAAACAAAGAGTCAATCAAAAATACCGAAATCCAACACTTAAAATTCATTTCAATTAAATTCAAATAGACCAGAACATAGTGAAAATAAAAATAACAATACACATGAATAACATAAATAAATCAAAAAGTAAAACCAAAATGAATCAATTGTTGACCACACACTGTCAATTATTCATTGTACAGTGGGGAATACCAAATCAATTGAGGTATTTTTAACATTCATTTATCTGATTCGTTTTATTTTTATTTTATTATTTGAACATCTCATCATAGATAACTTGTTTACAGCATAAAAATAATTGTATGTTACTTTTAAAATAACAATCAGTGAAGGCATATGCATTAATATGGTTCATCAGCTCATAAAATAATGTAAACCATAGGCGTTCGTTTTTTTTTTTTCCTTTTACCATAAAACCGCTAAACGTTGAATATAATTTTCTTTTACAATTTGTATTCCAATGTACAAATATTTTCAATGGAAAATGAGATAATCTGAGAGTTGCTTTTAATAAGTGAACGCATAATTTTGATTTTAACTTTCATTCATTGCGTACAGTAAACCAAATTAAATAATACAGAGAAAAACAAAAATTTTACAGAAGAACTTTTCTACTAAAGTTCTGCAGACTTTTTCTGTGTTGTTTCTGCCACAAAAGGAATGGAAAAAAAAAAAGTATAAAAGGAAAATCATTGAAAGTAAAACTGCGAAATCTCTCAAATGAACAAAATAATATTAAAATGAAAATAAGAATAAGCAGATTCAATGGCAGAATTAACATTTGTAAGTTACATTCAAGGAAAATGTGAAAACGCAAAGAATACAAAAGAAAAGAAATGAAAAAAAGAAAATTTTTCGGCATTTTCTTACTAAAGACACTCGGTGTCTTATAAATATTAATCTTTATCGCTGTAAGAAAAATGAATTTCACATGATAAAGTGGTTTTCTTTTATACCACATAAATTTATGGATTTCAACTTGATGAGGCCACAACCATAACACACATCCTTATGAGTCTTCAGGTTATGAATGATATTACAATCTCTTAACTAAATTTAATTTCACAGTGTTCAGTGGTGTGTGGCAATGTAAAATACAAAGAAAAAATAAAAAACAAGTGAAAAGAAAATTGTACAACAGAAAAGCCAAAATGAAAGACAGCAATAGAGAGAGAGAGTGTGCAGTCAACAACATAAGAAATAAAATACAAAACGAATAAACAGATACATGAGAATAAAATTGTGTATATGCAAAAAGGCCTATTCACCTTCTATTGCTCTTCTTGCCAAAACAAATGTTGAGTGTAGAATGGAAAACCAAAATGACATTGAAATAGAGGATGGGGTTTCATCGTTCACCATTACATAGCGCAAAAAAAAAGAAGAAAAACCAGCGTGTGATTGCAGATGAAAATTATTATCATTGAAAAGAATGTCTACAATGTTCATTGCTTTTTTCTGTATATTCCTCTAGTTTCTTTTTTTAAATTCAAATTGATGGGAGACAAACCACCCGAAATAAAATAGCAACAGAAGAATCGTTTGAATTTAACAGGAAAAATAAATATCGTGAGCTATAAATGCATTTGCGTACATCCGTGTATTTGCACACGGAATTGTAAATGGAGTTTTATTCATTCAAACGTAAATGGGATCCTACAATTCTCTCTCTTTTTATTCACCAATTGAAAAAAAAAGAAGTACAGAATCTTCTGTTTTTTGTTTTGGGCGAATTAAAAATCATTTCAACTTGAACCAAATAGCGACCAATATATGAAAATTCTCATTTAAATATCATAACATCATCCCCCAAAAATGGATCCCTACACAGTGGAAGACGCAACATACCAAAGCAATAAGCACAATGTTATGACGTGGAGAGACCTTAAATGACACGATGAAAATTATATGTACAATTCATATATTCTTGTACCCCCATCGACCAGAAATGCGTGTGAATACATAACAGATACATTGAAATGGATCGGAGGCGAGTTACAAGTACAAAAAAAATTTCACATTGGTTATTATAATCATTGTGCGGTATTTGTATTTGTTATTTGAATGCTACCCACCCGAAAAAAAAAAGTTCCGTTTTTCACCAAATAAAAACATGGAAGCCCGAACAATTTTCAAACAATTGATATGTAAAAATGACATCCCCGTGCTGGAAAAAAAAGATGTGAATTTAAAGGAGTCTTTTCACCTCCGAAACGATCATCATTGTGTCATCATCAACATACCAGCAATAACAACGGAATGAAAAAAAGTAGAACAGCGAACACACACGAAAGTACAAATTTTATTTCATTTTCTTCTTTTTTTTTTGTCGTAACGCAATTCACAGGTAAACGATCTGAAAATTTACAATGAAATGGCAGAGAGTTATGATGTACCCATCATTATGTCGTTGATTGTATGTCGTTTAACTATATTAAATTGTAAGGCATTACCACATCATTTTAAATGCTAAATAAGAATGAAAACGATTTAAAATGTTCATCACCTTCAATTCATTTTTGTAATGATGAGAATGGGCAACAGCCAAGCAGAGTAGATACGGAATTTACTTCCATTTCTTCCATACACATAAAATAATGTGTGAAGAGGATTTAATGCATCACCATCAATGGTATGGCATATCATATTATACCAAATAAAATGAGACAAAATAATAAAAGAAAATATACACTTGTGCAAAATCATTCACACCAGATAAATTTCTTTTACGGTACATTATCATAAAGATAAATTTTCCATTTTTGTGTTGCATTGATGGGAAAAACATTTATATACGTGAAAAATCTACACCATTGAAATTGACATAAACTTCAAATGGATATAAGGTGAACAATGTTGAATACTTATAACAATTCTATGATTCTTTGCCTTATCATTAAAACACGGTATTAAATGAAACACTACGATATAGAGAAATGCCACCATTGAATAGAACAGTTGAATGAATGGAATGTAATTAATGCTTTTTCACCCATCACTACATCTTAAAATTCCATCAAATCATTTTGATGAATAGAATTCATTCTCTTACAATTTTCTCTTAATTTTTATTAGCAAAGTAATGAAGATACAAATTTTATGGATTAAATATAACGAAAAATCGTGGTCACATTAACTGGCATATGCGACATAATTAATTTAAGAAAATTTTCATCTAAAATGTGGGGAAATATTTCTGTTGTATTACTAATGATTACGATAATCGTATTCTTTGAACCAATGAAAATTAAAAAAAATTTAAATCAATTGATCATAAATTTCTGTTTAAGCGTTACATTTAATGAGACAACCGAATTGATATACTTTTTAAACGGAAAATTCGTTATAATTAAAAAAATAACAATGAACCTTAAAACGAGTACATTCTTTCAATTGAATATTAATATTTAACCATTTTATGTTTAAACATGAACAAATAACCAATGGAATGAACCATAGAAAACAATAAAAATTATACAACTATCTATCATTTGTAATGAAACAGTAAAACATTATTTATAGCCAAATTGTATACAAAATTCAATACTAATTGTATTTCATTACAGAAAGAACAGAATATGAAATGTAAAATCAATATAACTGAACGTTTTATTGTAACTCGATTCTTTGGTCCCTCGATTTGGGGGTACATAAGAAAATTAAATTAAAATATTTTTAGTGCAATAAAACGGCAACAATGAAACAGAAATATTACACACTATGGATACAGAATATTATAGAAACAAACCAATTTAATTTGTTTCAATTCTTTACCCATTACTTTTGGTATGGCTGAGAAAATTGGTTTTTAGTGATGAGAAAATTTTAAATTTTCATCACTGTTCATTTATTGTAACATTCAGTACAGTGAAATTGTATGTAATTTCTCCCCCCTTTCTCGTTATTTTATTCATTTATTTTTGAATTTCATTCATTCTGGTTTTTTAGTAGAAGTCAAAGTGTTTTTTTGGTTACTAGTGAATACAAATGTCATACAAAGTATTTTCCTTATGGCAATTATCAAATGTTTCTTGTAAATAATTAAAATTGCTTGTTAATTAATTTCTCTGCATCAAATGGCTAAATTTTATTAAAATTAATAAACATAATTGAAAGTATTCAACTTGGTTTTCTTACGAATAAAAAGAAAAAAGTGAGAAATTAATTATGAAATTATTTGTTTTCATTCCAATAAAATGAAATTGAATTAGAATTCACATAAAAGAGAATTTTAATAAAATTTTAAAATGATTTTCTATGAATGGTTGTTACTCACTTGGACGGTCCAATTCATTGATGAGATCATCTGCCTCTGAGTACGTAGCAATAGCATCAACTATACAATTGACTACACCTAAATAAATAATGATTATGGTAATCAAATTGTAACTTCTTGTTCTTTGCCATTCAATTGTTAACAATGAATTTGCCATTTCGAAATTATTTTTTTTTTCCTTATATTCTACTACACAATTCTTATGGATATATCCTCAATGGGGTTTTATTTTATAACAATACACGTTTTTATTCTTCTGTTTAATTACAATCATCCATAAACTATTATGAATTTTATGGATGAAAATCACCTTAACACTGAAATCACTTAGTATACCAAAAAATAAAATGATTATTCTTTTTATTCTTTAAAATGCCACACCAACACAATCATTTTCCTTTTTTATGATTCATTTTTCTTACAATTCACTTATAATGAAAACATTATGCCAAACATTGTGGTTTTATTTGGAATGAAGGATGGGACACATATAGAACAAACGATGAATAACAGAATAATACACACAATAAACACTAATGACACACCATAGACATCTCACTAGGCTCTCTGTTTAAATTGAAAACTAAGAATGATCTGGTGGGTATTTAGGGTGCATAAGTCTTTCTCTCGTATTTGGTGGCTTCTCTGTAATCCTTCACTAAAAGCACATAATTTAGGATCCATTCAAAATTGTTTCAATCGGTATGCTTTAGCTATTTCCATTTTAGATGTGTACCTCTTAAATCCAAACAATTGGCAAGTAATTACACTGAACCATAAATTATCCACTTTGCAAGCATTTTCTTTATACATTGAAAATCCTCTGTCGTCCATTCACTTAACGATTCACTCTCTCTTTGTTTTTTTATTTCACTTGCCTTCGTATTTCTTTCTGTTTTCTTGTTTTTGTATTATTGAAGGGGCGGGTAATGTAATGGTGAATAACGGAAAATTGAATGGCACACCACTGTCCACACTCACATGAAAATTTATTTTAACTTCAGCACAGCATAATTACTGAAAACATTGAAAGGTGGTTTTTTCCTTTCGGTTTTGTTGTTGTTTTCGGGCATTGAATTGGTCATATATGCCGGTTGAATTTAACATGAATGTACGGTAAATTGAGTACCAGAGATATTTTAATTCGAGTATTATGTATGCATGAGATTTTACTTTTTACCACTTCAATAGAATTCATTGATGATACCCAACATTTAACGAAATAAAAAAAAAAAAACAAGAACTGAATCGAATAAAATAACACTCACACACCAATTGAAAAGGGTTGGGCACACAGCACAGTTGAAATATATTTTCAATTCACTTTTCCATTCAAATGAAAATTTTCATTTTCAGCATAATCACATATAAACACCAAATAAAGACGAATTCTGTTTTATGTTGTTTTATACGAATACCACCATCCGTTTTCGGTATGTTTCCCTTTTGGTGTAGACCTTTTTAAAATACGGGAAGTACGGCAAAAAAGATTTTCTTTTACACAAAAATAATTTATTTCACTTCGGTTACAATTGTTTTATGTACGTAGTACGTATTGGTCTCTGTTGCTATTATTTTCAACTGGTCTCAATTGAATGGGGAAGAAATTAATCGCGCAAATAACTAGAAAAATATTCACTATGAATTGAACTAACACCGATTTATAAAACGATTTCACAATGAGAATAGAAAATTGCCATTGAATTTAAATTCAATTTTAATACTGAATTTGAATTCTTCCTGTGTTTCATGTAACAAATTAACAATTACTTTTATCAATTTTTTGTTTTGTTCTTCTTCCTTCTTGTTTGATCCACAACTAAATCAACTTTAAAAGCGTCTTACTTGGACTCCTTAGAATTTCATTTATAAGTTAAGCCACCAGCCACGGTATACAACTAGTAATAGTCTTTTAATTTTTATTCGAACCAACTTGCAGTTACTTTATAGAAAATAATTATATTTATGTTATGCCATCAAGTATCATCACTGCATACAATTTGTGGTCTTACATAAAAAATAAAATCCATAAAACAAACGATTTTCCTTCTGAGAGCGCTGCTTTCCACCCCGTTAGTTTTCTATTTTGTATTTTTCTACGTGACTTTTTTACATCAAATGTTTTGATGAGTGAACCAGTTGAACGTATCTAAATGCAGAACTATGATCCTTAATCATTCTACTACTGTTTGGATTCCATCTGGAAATAGAAGAAGAAAAAAATCACATTTAGCTGAATTCTGGGAGAATATAAAAACTAACAGTAAAACAAATAATGATTCATGGAGGTTTGTGCAAGTATTATGTTTGTTAACGGATAATTGTTTCTAGGGATTCGTTAGAGCTATTGTTCATAGGATAGGACCTAAAAGGATTGTGTGTAAATGGATGATCTGAATGAGATATTCTTTTTATATTTCTTTTAATATTATCTTATATTTCATTATTTTGTGTTGTTATCGTATCTTTGTCTGCTGTTTTCATCATAAAGGCCAAAGGCAATTGGTTGTTGTTTTTTTTTTTTTGCTATCCTACCCCAATAAAATACATTGAACCTGTGTACAATAAACAAGACTCAAAAAAAAGAAATGAAACTTAACTGCATAAAAATGCACCATTTGATTATGGGAATAATAATGTTGTGCACATTATTTTAGTTCAAATTTTTACTATGTTTTGTTATAAAAATACCTTCGCTGATAGTCTATGGTTTCAACGGTAAAAGTCAAGTAGAAAGTACAGAAAAATAAAATTAAAAACAAACCTTTTTATCAGTTTAATTTGTTCCAATATTTCTTGGAATTTCTATTCAATTGAAATATTTTTTTATACCATTTGGTTTAAATCATCAGTGTTTCGCACTGCATTAATTAAACTGTACACAGGTATAATTCATAAAGTCATGGTACTAATTAAACCACTTTAATAATTTTGTTTTGTTTTTTTTTTTGTTTCTCTTTATATTTCATTGCGTTGAAATGGGTTTTGTTACACCAAAGGTCATTTAACATATTTTCCATAATACAAACAAATATGTAAATTGATTACAGTCAAGTATGTAGGGAAAAAAAAACATTTAACCATTAAGATTTAATATTAATGTTATGATTACATAAACAGCTTAAACAACATGTCGATACAAATCAACACAATAAAAACTATGACGAATCATTTTCTATATTTCACATTCATGGGCCACCTTCGTTGTCGAGACATACAGACTACGTGTGGCTGGGAGCTCTTTGTTGTATCCAGGTGTTTTCATACTTTAAGCGCAGCTAATCGGTTTGGGAAGTTTTTTTTTTATTCTCGCGTTTACCATAAGTGGGAAATGATTTTATATTTTATTTTTTTTTAAGTTGATTTCATTCAATTATATTGAAAATGATTTTGATTCATCTCCAGAATTTAGTTCAATGATGAATTGGCTGATATATTCGCAAATTCATTCGAAAAAAAATTTAACATTATTTGATCTATTATAAAATAATCGATGCTGAAATATCTTAACGAGCTGAACAATAAAATTCCAATATTCATGTATGGAATACCGGATCTATCAATACGATTGATGTTGTGACTTTGGTACTGCGATAGTAGTTGTTGTGAGCAGTGAAGAAATATTTCAAGGTAATCAAAAAGATTAATATAACAAGAAAATCTGTCAATGAATTTCTAAGAGTCATGATGGCTTTTATTTAAAAAAATACAAATTCACTTCTAAAATTACAAAAAAATTTTGATGATTTTGATTGTTGTTCAATTTAAGAATAGGAAATTCTTTTGTTGTGATTGAGTTTTTTTTTTTTCGCCATCAAGAAGCCATTTTTTTTTATAAGAAACAATTAACGTAATTATGTTAAAGACATTACCAATTATCATAACTGAATAGCCATTCAACGGTATTGTATTATATAACAATCGATCAGTAGTTACCATAATTTACTCATCATTCATAATTAATTGCCATCTCTTGTGACCCTTTTTTTATTGGGGGGCGAGCGAAAGTTTTACATATTCATGTGCTTACAAAAAGTTAATATTGGAATTACCAATCAAAACGATCAATTTTTATTAACTTGATACACATTCATCCCATAGGCATATTCCATCGTTATAGTCTCACTGATTTTTGGTACGCAATTTAATGAATTATTCACTAATAAATTTGGTTTTCTTTCTTATACAATTGATTGACTTGAATTGCCCATTAATAAATTATCAATTCCCATTAATTTATTCATTTTTATTATCGAGTTACTATGAATATAGAAACATATTACTTGTAGATCCACCTAAAAATATTTCTGAATTTAATTAATTTAAAACCCATAATTTATCCATGATAAATCACTATCAAACAGACGAAAAAAATTCTTCATCATTTTGATAATCATCATTGGATTCAAATCGTGTTATAAAGACGACATCTAATTTCCATGATAATTTTTCGGCTAATAAACTTTGAATTAAAATAGCTTAATATCATCATGTTATTAGACCAATCGAATTAACTTCATCATCATATAACAGACAACAGCAACAACAATAACGTATTTGATCAAATAAAATTTGTTATTTATTCGATTTTTATATTTTTTGTCTCTGATATTACTAGTTTCTTTGTCATTTTGGAGTTGGAACAAGCCAAGTCAGTTAGCCAAATGAAATTCACTCATAATTTTTTTGACATTCCATAAATACATCAACCATGTGAATATTAAAGAAACAAAACAACAACAACAATAAAGTTTCACTCCTATGGATTATGTTGGGGCTCACCTAAAACTTTTCATACTAATTCTGTTTTTATATTCACCTCAATGATGGTTTCTGTTTTTTTTTTCTTCACTCTCTTGCTGTTTATTTCAATTTGATAAATTCAAGATTAACTAGCTAGGCGTATGATAGTGTGGTTGGTTAGTGTTATTTAATTTATTTTTTTTTCTTGTTGGCTATTCGTTCCAGGGAACCTCATTTTAACAAGAGTCTACACGGCAAATACCAAACTATTGCGGCCATATATAATGAATATGGAAATATTTTCGCAACACTATTGTATGACCTCAATTACGGGGTGTGAGGTATTCAAGGGGGAGGGTTGTAGGTTAAGAATTCAATTAACAGACATTATAACAAACTATTCGACCAAACATTTTGGTTTTGGTTATGTATTACACTTACTCGCAACATAATTAATCGTATAATTTGTAAAACAGCAATTACATGTTCAAGTATCCGTCTCGTAATGTTGAGCATAGCAAAAAAAAACCCTTCGCGTCAACGACTAACGCAAAATATAAAAAAAAAATGAAATTGGAATATTACACTGTACAGTACAAAGAAAATGGTATTAAATAAATTGTAAGCACCTCGTAGAAGGATACAAATATAATTCCTTTTTTTTTTACTTTAGATTGGTTTGAATTAGCCCCACACTGTATATTCAGTGTATACAGGAGTGTAAGAAGAGTTTTGACATTAGTAAATGGATATTTAATTACGGTCCAAGGGAGTACCTTAATTACCCGATGTTTCTATTTGGAAAATGTTTAACACACGTTGGTATGTATGTTTTTCGAATTTTCTTTTTTTTTTTTTTTTTTTTAATAAATCCAACCATCATAAATTATGTAATGACTCAATGTTAGCAAAGTAGCAATTCATTAAAATGCAGAACCCAACACTGACAAATTCAACGATAGTTTAAATTGAAATTGTGAATAAAAGAAAATATCAATTTAATTTTCATTTTACCATTTAATTACCTGTTAAGGGATTTTTTTTATTTTACTTTTATATCGTTTTGCTCATAAATCTTAAAATAAAATTAATAGGAATATCATATGAATTTCAATGAAACGATTAAAAGAAAATTGAATAAAAGCCATTTAATAAATATGTTCAACTTTGACCTGTCATATTCAAAGATCAATATGATGATTTCTTTTTTGTGAATCACCGTGTTACCACCTACAATCAACTTAGCCATATACTATGAAAATACCATTTATATAAAATAAGAAATGTAACAAAGATTCAATGAGAGCAGTAAGCAGAGTATGGTGCAAACATGAAAAAGTAATTCACTACATTTGATATTAATGGAAGCAAAGAAAATATTCTTAACGCAAGAAATACGTCGTTGACATAACATTCGATGTAAAACAGTCGAATAATAAAATATAACATTTTTGCTTCATGTACTTATACAAATTAATGTAAATATTTTTATTGTGTGCCCCGCATCATTCCCCAATGGTATTTTGTATTCATATTTAGACCATATACCACACAGTACAGCAAAAAAAAAAGAAATCTCTTAGTACCATTGGTATAGGTACTGCATGAAGGATCCGGTAAATTGTAATGCCGTTTTGTTACACATCGAATATACACAACGTAGGAATACAAAAAAATAAAATGAAATACAAAAAACATACCGTATGAAAGAACAACATTGAACCGACTAAAATACACATTGTGGATGGCAAAACAGTGGAAAAAAAAAACGAAGGAATTTCAAATCCTAAACATTTGAAATGGAATTGATAAACTTCAAGGTGGGTGAAACACATTTTCCACCGGCCAATTCACTGAAAATCGCGTGATATTTTCAATTATTTTTAGATTTATTTTTATTGTTGTTTAAGTTTTTTTTTTTTTTTTTTTATTTTTCTTGTTCCTCTACATTCAATTTTTTTTTTTTTTTTTTTGGTTCAGACTTTGGCACTCAACAAGACTATTGGTATTTTATATAAAAGGAGTTTTCCTTAAAAAAAAAAAACAGAATGAAGAAAATAAATAATACTCCCTTAATTCAATTTACATTTGTCGGGATCAAGAACGTTTATATGGAATATAAGAAAATAAAAAAAAATTTTACAAAGAAAATTTCATGGTTCACATTCAATTTCATTTAATAAGAAAGTGTAAGAAAAGTAAAAAAAAAAAATAAGTGAATAAAACTTATTACCAAAGTGTTCTATTGTCACTTTTTGATTGGTTTCCATTACTCACGACCATGAAAAAATTAAAGAATAAAATCCTTTTGAAAAATATTCTTCCCACCTCCATCGACAAACATAAAGAATATTATTATTGTGATTGTGTGACATTCAATCACAGCAGTAGCTGGTACACATCCCACCTTCCTGTTAAGGGAATAGAATGTGTTTTTTAGAATTCCAATGTAAAAGAGAAATTCTATGGATTCCATATTAAACACCAACCCAAAATGTAAAACTGATTATGAAAATCATTACACTCAATTTAGAGATTAAAACCGTTAAGATTAATGGAATGCCAAAGAAAGAGAGCCGTTTTTCTTAACCAAATTAATGGGAAATGAAAATTTAACAGCCAGCATACCTGTGATCATCTCATTTACACAAACATTCGAAATAAAATGGTGAAATACTTTGGTTATTTAGCGATAATTATCAGCAATTAAAACTGATTCAAGGCAAAATTATTTCAGTTTTTCCTATAATCAATGTGTTCAGGGGTGTTTTATTCACAATACAATGAAAGAGTCAGTCTCGTTATTTTTTTCATCTACCTAAAACATTTTAATGTTTTTAAACGCAAAAAAAAAAAAAGAAAATACTTGACAATCAAATTGGTTAAGAAATCTGATATCAAAGTACCAAGCATTTAGATGAAAATTCGGGGTAACGAATAAATACGGATGGTGATGGCAAATGAACTGAATAGACGGAAATCTTTATCAATGTAGATTTTCCTGGGTATTCTTTAAGATTTTATTTTTATTCTATTTTTTTGTTCATTCTTATTCTTTTGCTTTCCTTTATCCAAACAAATAAATGTTCTACATTTTACCTATCAGACACAATACCATTATGAGAGTTTGACTACCGTATACATTTTTTTTTTTTTCATTTCTTATTCTTGTTCCTGGGGATTTGGTTTGTTCGCACCATATCCAATGAATATTTTCTTATTTGACTCTGTATTTAAGTTTTATCTTTTCTTCGACCTCTCTATACCCATAAGTTAGACGGTATTTGAGATCTATAGATTCACTGTTTCTTTTGAATTTTATAAACGTCTTCTTTAACGGTTACCAAGAATTTCTAACTTTTATCTCAATAAATATGATCATTAGTCATTGTCCAATTGTAATACCCTTTTTAAACCGTTTTTCCTTATCTTACACGTTTTACACATTTTCCACATTCAATGTGCAATATTGTCAGCGACTTCTAACACTCACAGTATAAAACACCGGGAGTTTTGGTTATTTTCATTTCCATTTCCACTGTAGCTAGAATATTTCTTATTTTTTTTTTTCGATTTCATTCCATTCCTTTCCTAAATGGATTTACTTTCACAGTGTAATCGAAATAAAAATGAATAAAAACTATTGAGGAAAAAGAAAATTTAAATATACACATACGGTCTTATGTTTTTCCACATCCGGAAAAGATAATTTTCATTGAATGCATTTAGATAAGTGAATGAAAGCTACATGAACAGAATATAACAAAAAAAAATCAACCAAATCGTATTAAGTAGTCTGGATGTTTAAAGAAACAGACAAAATAAAAAACATTTGATAAATAAAAGAATAATAAATGGATGGTGAAAAGCTAAAAACAGAAGTTAGTTTTTCTTCGTCAATATCAGTTGTGGCCGTTAAATCCATTAATACCACTAGGATTGTTGACGTAATGTCATTCATCATTAGAAGGATTTAATTCACCTCCGGTTTATGTATATTGCCTTTTTCAAAAATTTCAAGTTAATTAATGTCATTTGTGCTATGATCAATTTTATATTTAGAATGAATACACTCAAATGTGCATCTTTAATTAGAATTGTTGTTTACTCACGTAATAATTAGTAACAGGATTCATTAATTTCATTTCAATGCAAAGAAAAGTTTCATCGTCATACTGATTATATTTATCACCCATCTATTCAATAATTCATTGATAAGATTTTGTTGTTTATCATCTAATCTTATTTATATTTCATTTGTGAGTCGTAAGCTACGATCAAAATAATCGCAATTCGATTCAAATAGAAAATTTTCCGAAACAGTTTTCATAATCAATTTTAATGTGGGTATGTACTAACACGTAGGATGAGAAATAAAACGGGATTCCGATAATCATATCTTGTCTTCATTATCAATAACACATAAGGACTGATGATGAAAAAGAATAAATTCTTTAAATTTTTTATTATACCATTTCAACTTCGTATTAAAATTACGAGGATATTGAGAGTTTCTTTATTGGATCTCAGTATATTGCAATTTACCATTTGTCGTCTATCAAACAGTAAATGATAAAGAGGATGGATATCCATCTAAAATGAGTATTCATTCGATATTTTCTCAGATATTTTATAAGAAAAACGTTAAATTGCTCTATTGAAAAATACTTAATGGTTTTATGTTGTTGAGGTTTTATTGGGATTTTAAGTTTTCTTCTATTCATTTCAACTTTTATGTCATTCTAATTTAATGTATGAATGAAGCAAGGCACCCTAAAATAACTTGCAAATATAAAATTGTAATCAATTTGATGAAAGAATGTATTTACTAAAGATTGGTCATTCTCTATTTTTAACCATTATACGATGATATAACCAACAATTTATCATTAGATATTTTCATTTAAGTTTTAAATCACATTTAATTATATTCATTCATATCTAATCTTATTTCAATTCCATAATAGATATACATATTTATGCTTAACGTATACAGAATTTAATGTACCATTCCTTGTGACATCCAGCAGATTTCATTGAAATCACATAAAATTATTGGCTTTATTCTAGGGCTCATCTTATGTTTAGATGGTAAAATACATAAACTACGTGCGCAAATACCCATTTAAGCGATCTCTTATTTGAATGCAGTAAAACGGAACGGTACATTCTAATTTTTTACTGGTAACGACACTTAGATTATATTAAGTGTATAGGAATATTTTAGTATTGCGTATACCGTACGCGTCACACTGTTTAAATAAAAGCCCACAAAAGGCAATCTTGTGAAATTTTAACGTAATTATATTTTTGGAATTTTGTGTAAGGTACTTCATTGAAATTCAATTTATTTAAAGACGGCAACGTTTCACCCACAAATTATTTTATTATTCAATCATTTTACGTTAACTCGGTACACCGAGAACCAACAAAAACATAGAAATGAGAAAGTAAGAAAAAAAAAAACACAGAGAAAAGAAAACAAGCCCACCACAGTACAAGAATATATACATACAATTATGTTCTTCATGTATACACGAAGCTTTGAACTTCTCTCCTATCACCCTCCTGTAAAATCATTTGATGGTATGGCGTTGATATCTTGATTACATTAAAATGTGACAACGCGTCCTTATGGGGTATGAGGAGAGCTCAGTTCACCGACAAACATATAATTCGTAGAGCCAAAATAAAAAAATAAAATAACACAGAAAGGACGAGACTTGTATGGAACAACTTTCAATCAAATCAAACTTTTCTTCTATACTTTACTGGTATTATGTTCTCTGTTATCATATACTACTCGTATATATCGCCCGTTGCGTTTATATTTCACTTCTATTTCTTATTTTTTTTTTTGCCACACTTCCTTCAACTATACACTTCGCGAAATGAAAAGCGTGGAAAAGGCGGCCATATAATTACAAAAGATGTTAGATAAATGAAAGAAAAAACTTTTTTTTTCTTGCTCTCTTCGTTTCATCTTTTTTTTTTTTTGTTGCTTTGCAATTTAATTTTTCTTTGCAATTGGAATCTTTTCGATCAGATCAAATATTATACATGCAAGTATAAGAGAATCCAATGTATGTAGTCAATTTTAAGTACAAACCAATAGACTTAGTGATTTGATGCCACCCCATCAGTATTACAGCCAAACAAATTCATAGTCACATTCAATCTTATCGTTGGTGGCCGACATAAAAAGTCTTAAACTTTTCTATTTTACTTTATTTTTTTTTTTTTGTTGGCTTTGCTTTACTGAAAAAGACACATCGGAGAAATTTTCATTAGTTAATCGAATCGAAAAAATGGGAATGATCCAAATATGCCAATTTTCTCATCAAATACAAGAAATATAAATACTTGACAAAAATCGGTTTTGTTTCTATGCCCTTACATTATAATGGTATCATACACTGAGCTAAAAGAAATAGACAAATCTAATATGGTAACAATACGAAATGAATAAAAACAGTCAGAAAATATCAAAAGACAGATGGAAACTTTTTTCATCTATTTTATTATGATATTTTACTTCAATTTCAGTGAATATCATTTCGGGGGGTAGTACAATTTGTTCTTTACTTTTTTTTTTTGCTGTTTTCTGGTTTTATGTCAAACTCAATAAAATTTCGAATATATTATAAAGGACTATAGGAACATAACCACGAAGCACAAGAATATGGTATACATAAAATTAATGGTAATTGAGATAATGCACAACATCCATATGTATGAGAGATCAAACCAATTTGCGGGTGGAAAATATTACGGTTAAATTAGTTTTGAAACAGTTGTACCACTTGGTATTCTCATATACTTTCAACAAATGGTGCTAAAAACATAAAGATTTCATTTTACCCATCACAATTCAGTTAGATGTTGTACTCTTGCCAATGACTTCTCTCTTCTCTAGTCTTGATAAATTTTTTTTGTTTGGTAAAAATTCACTTCTATAATTGTCATTATTCATGATTACATTGAATGGTTTTTATTCCGAGGGGGACGGTTAATCACTGAAGGCGATTCTATTTCTGTTTCCTGTTCATAATGGTGTATAGAGATAGAAAATTTGAATCTTATAAATTATTTGGAATGGGTATCTCCAGCATACAATCGTGTATTGAGCCGAATAGATGGCCAGGTCTGTCAACCGTATAGCCGCAACTCATTTGTCAGCATTTTAGTGATCTCATCGTATTCGTTTAATAAAAAAAAGAAACAAATTCTAACATTTTGGCAATACAACTCTTTTAAAATAACTGACCGTACGCCAAAATGATTGTACCTCGATATTGCCTTAGATATATTTTGTTTTGATACGTCGAGAGGGGTTAAGACCAGACTACCCAGGTCATTTCATACCAACCCTTTTGAAGAAAAAAAGGTCAAGTATTAAAAAAAAAAATAACCAGAAAGAGAGATACACTCAAAATATTCGATTCGTCTATGGTTTTTTTTCTTTTTATTTTTTGCTTTGCTGTTTATGTCCTAGTTAGTGGACAATCAACCAAAAAGGATATTTCTACTTATAGAAGCGTTTTCAATTTTTTGTTTTTTTTTTTGGGGGGTCTTCTCATCATTTTTCTTAGCCCATTTGGTTTGTTCTTTTTACCTTATTTAAAGGATAAAACTAATGACAACCAAAATGTATTGAAACTGGGGGGTACCATCTTTATATTAAATGGAAAATGTATTAAAAAAAAAACCTTGCAACGATCACTTTACATTTATTTCAAAGTTTCGAGTAAAGAATAAAAAAGAAATGTGAAATTGAAGAAATTTAATAAACTCGTAGACAAGCATTAAGTGTTTGATTCCTTTTATGGAATTTAAAGCTACCAAACATATTTTCGTAATCAGCCAATCATATCAAAAAGGTATTCTGTACTCTTATTTCATTTCTTCTTATGATTATGATTCCTATAGTTTCTTTATAAAAAGAAGTACGCAAAAGAATAAAATAGAAATTGAATTCAATTGAATTTTCAATGAAAATCTCGTTTAAAGTTCACATTTCGTAACAGTAATTTAATTCAATTAATTAATTTTACAAATTCTTTTCCTCTATTTGCTATGATTTTTTTTTTTTCTTCATATTTTCTTGAAAAATTTCTTTTGATATTTTGGTGTATTGAACAAAAATAAAATTCAATTATTGATTTTATCTATATCAGTGCTATTGTATCAATCGAAATTGATTCTTTTTTGTTTCTATTATAAAGATGTATTTCTTTATTTCTTATTTTGTTACTTTTCTATTACTTCATTTGATTTCAATCAACATCAATCAAACGTCTTCAATTGTACAAATTGATAGGTAGCTAATGAACAGTTTATTCAAAATACTTTGATTTACAATCACAAATAACGCGATGAATTGTCAGTTTTTTTTGTTACGTTCAGCTTTTGGAGCTTTTAGTTATTTGCGCTTTAACAGATATTTTTTTTCATCTAATTGATCATTCAGTCCTACACAGCAGATGATTAATGATATAAATTCCAATTTAACTGTGGTATCAATAAAATAAGTTGATTTGTACAGTCTATCTCATTCTGTTATTAGTTTATTGTATTTCTTCTCTGTGGAATTTTAATACGTACAATTTCATGGTGGATCATATTTCATATAGTTTTGTGAACTTCAACGTTTAAGCATAACAATATGGTCAAGTTATATTAATAAAAATTAAGTGATTTTGATCTATGATTAATAATTCAATTAAAAAAAAAAACTGTAGGTGGCATTAGACACATTCAAAGATCATAAACTGAACACTTTAATAGGCGATTTTATTAACGTTTTTATTTCACCTGTAAAATTAAAATACTCTAATCATATTATGTTTCTATCACAACGACTGGGGTGATGTAGTTTAGACAAAAAAGTTTTCTTTGTTTTTTGCTGGCATTGGTTTTAAATTGCCGTTAGAAATATATGTGTTGATGGTTTCACTGTTACGAACATTCTATCATTTATGTTGGATCCCCTAAAATGCTACAGGTAAATTGTCATTTACTCGGTAACATTTGTGCAGAAGAATTTTTAGTATGAAACAACGAAATAAAAAAAAAAGACGAAACACAATAATGCTATTATTATTAATGAATTTAATTTGCATTCATTTATGAATTTCGTTTACGGTATTTTCTCTATCTATTCTCTTGTTGGTATTTGAGGGATGTCAATCTAAAGGAAAATCTGTTGGACGCGTATAAAATAGCAATTTTAACATTCTAATGTGAACTTAATTTCAATGGTAAAAAATTCAAATTATTTTTTTCTTTTTTCGTCATTTCGCTGTTTTCCACTGTCATGGGTTTTTCATTCATTTGGGGCCATAGCATTATTTTATATGCGTATGGCAATAGATTGGGTTTCTCTAAATAATAACGTTTTATTTCAACTGGAAGAGCACATCAACATATATATGATGGAGTAAAACATAATGATGGAACACCTCGGTATGGGGAATGAGAATTTCAGCCATAAAGAAAAGTGAAATTTTTCTATTCTTTTACTTATTCTTTATTTCTGGTGAATAAAAACCGATTTGTTGTTCTCTTAGCAATAGAATTTTACAACAGTTTTGTTATTATTCGTTTTCTTATACAGAATATTGCTTGTATTTCGTTACAGTTTTACTGGGTAATCAATGACGCTTTAGCCGTGATGTTTCATTCATTTCAATATTTATCCAAAGATAAAAATGTTAAAGATGATGTAAAAGAAACACATTGGAAAGAATCATTTTATATTTTGTTCTTTTATAATTCTTCTGCATTGGTTGGCATTCGGTTCTGTTTTTTTTTTTTCGATTTTCTATTTTCATTTTACCATCACAATTCTGTACCAATGGCAATGATAATACCATTGGGGATAATACATTTTTTCCCAACATTATTCTTATGTTAAAAATTTCTCAATTCTAATGTAATTCTTTTCTTATTTTTTTTTTCTTCATCTCAATTTAAAACCTAAAATTATACCGTTTACACGAAAATAGAAATGCAAAGTAGATTTATTTGAATTTCAATGAAATTGAATGCGTTAAATTTCACGTTTGAATTTGATTGTCTTAAATTGTACAACTTTTCTATATATTTTTTTTGTTGCTGTTATTGCTGCTTTCTTATCCTCTACCTTCTTGTATACAGTTATTTTTCATGTAATAAGTTTGAGTGCAAATAATATTAGCATCTAAATCATAACCAGCGAAAAACATTGAGGATAATGATAAAACAAAAATAAAATATATGAAATCCTAATGACATAAAACCCCTTCATTTTCGGTACTTATGGTTTTTATTGTTTAAATAGTTGAATTATGGATCATTTTTGCTCTATGTTTAATGCAAATTATTGGGTAGTGGGGTTCACCAACCACCATTCACTGAACACAAACATTGTATTAGTAAAAATAAAATAAAAAACGAGAAGAAATCATAATTTAATTTTTAGTTTTTTTTTCTTTGCGTTAAGTTCTGCAATGAAAATTCATGTATAATTTAGCAGTGACTGCAATTCATAAGGACATGCTACATTAATCGTATAAAATAACCAGAATAATCAGCATAATTCACATTCATCATATCATACTTTACATACCATTACATTTGAATCAGTTATGCAGTACAAAGTTTTTTTTTTTAATATGTATGACTATAGGATCATGTCTACAACTCTCTATGGCTTAATTTGTTCAACTCCATTTGTCTCATACCAGTCGATCCATTATAACAGCCACCCAAAAAGCTTCACCACATCGTATTATTTTCGGCTAATTTAATATACATTAGACTATGTGACCGCAATTCATAATACTCAATGTAGCAATAAATCAACTTCACATGTGAACACTATCAATATCTATACGATATTACTATATGTGAATTACCATTATAGACCATTTGATTCTATCATAAAAGAAAGTTCATATATTCGATAAAATATCAAATCGATGTTATGGATTGCAGTACCATAGTACATTACGCAACATTTATGGTCCATTGTAACAGTGTATCAATAATACAGCATATAAATTTATAACAGATCGATTCAGAAATCAAATACATAATAATTCATCGACATCTACTTAATAAAATGATGTTTGACAATTTTGAATTTTGCAAATTGCTTCAGGACATTTAAATCCCTTTCAGTTTAATCCAAATAGGAAAATTGCAACTTCCGTCATCCCTCCCCCCCCCCCACCCCCACCGGATACACACACTCAGAGTGGTGGTGGTGTTGTTCATTGATAAACCATTCAAATAAATGGGAAAGCCCAATCAAATAGTTGTCAATATTATCGAAAATATTTCTATAATAAAATTAAAGTATTTTAAATAAAATCCAATGACTTTTAACGGTTGACAGGAATTCGTACCATAATTGAAACACTTGGTAATTGAACTGACAATATCCATTCATGGATGATATAAAAATTAAACGGGAAAATATTGTAGAATTCATAAAATAAATGAATAAAAAACAGATAACAATAATTTTATACATTAAATATTGGATAAATACACCCGAGAAAATTTTTATATTTAAATCTGAGAAAATATTTATTCAACGATAGGCAGGAATTTTTATTTATATCAGAAATAATACAAAAGGATTTTTCATTTTATTTTTCATACAGAAAAACACTATGAAATTCAGTCAATAAAAAGAGAACTAATGAAAATGGAATAAAAATAAAATTGAGGGAAATACAAAAAAAAAAAACCGTTAAATTTTCAGTCCATGATAGAGACAATAAATGGCCTAATGAATGAAATCAATACGGAAATAATGAATATAATTTTAATACCAATGGATTCCTTTTACCAAATTTTATCAATGACCATTATTCTCAATCAAATATTTCCTCTCGTAATGAATCATTTTCATTGACTCTAATTGATATTCTCAATCACAAAATCAATGAATTAAATTATTTCCCAAATAAATAACTCCAAATTCCTTGTTTTTTCTTATTTGTTAGTAAAATGGAGCAGAAATCTAAATATTTCATAAATATTTGTCACTAATACAAGACATGGTAATTAATTGATTGAGTAGATTGAGAAAATTTGTTAATTTGTTTGAAATATTTAGTGAAAATTATTGATATTCTTCGATCTTCTAATAATAGTAATAATCATTATCATTACGTAAACTAAATACTAAATCGTAATTTATTATTAGAAAATCGTTTAGTATGCAATTTGATTGGTATGTTTAGCAAAATAACACAAACAGTGGCATTGAATTGTTATAATAAAGTACGAAGAATATGAAACATGATGTCTGGCAGCCTGTGGCCCCGTTTTAATAGAAGAAACATGATTCGAATATCAACATTTTGATGTTAACCATATGTTAAACATGGAATCGCAATAAATGTCCTTTTTACCCATTACATTATTAAGTGCTAAAATTTCACCAATAATACCCAAAATAAAGCATCCTTCCTCACATATTCTATCCACTGTATAACATATCACTGTGATTTCTTTCTATTTAGAATAACCATTCATGTACAGTTGCCAATTGCAGAGGTTTGAAATCATCATCTCATCAACGTTATACACATTATTAATTTATATTCATTGGCGAATCCATATCGTCTGTACGTACGTTTATTCATTCGCTTTGTTTTATTAATTCATATTATAAAATATACAGGTATCGAAATACACACGAAAAAAAAAAAAACAGAATTGGATTGAAAGGTAGAGAAATGTTTATTAATCATGTAGGCAAATAATAATTATGCACATTTTATGTGTACATTATGGCTTTACATTCATAATCATGGTAAACAGAAATTGGTAAACTATTAGCCATATTGTATTCAATTATGATTGAAGCCAACAGAAATGCAAATAAAAAAAATTAATCACTGCAATAAGCGTAGAGTGAGAAACGAGAAATTATTCTACAAATAAAAAATCCATAAGAGTTTTCCATTGTTTCATTCCAAATTAAATGATTTTTGTGTTCTTGTTCACCTGTGATATTAATCTTGAGTGATATTGTTTACCTGAGCATATTCTGGTATAATAAAATTGGATTATCTCATAAAAATTCATTGGTTTTGATCATACACTCAAAAGTGAACAGAAGATATGCCCTACGATAAGTATCTTAATCAGGTGCTGTTTTTACCGTACAACCATTCATTCAATATGAGATCTCCCTTCACCAAAAATACAGTTCTCGTTTTTATTTTATTTTCTTAATTCTTTAATTGAAGAACACGAGTCATTTAAATAAAATCGAAATATTTAAAAATTAACATCATTCACCATTGACCACCGAATAAAAAGAATAACACGCATTATACAATTAAAATGAATGAAAGAAATAAACATCAAATTCATGTCGCTTCTTATGCTCTTTCGTTTTCTTTTTATTTTATTTTTTGTTAACACAATAATCAAGTTAATTGAACTCAACAGATTTTCTATTCCTGAACAGATGGGCAATCACAGAAATTCCGAAATATTTAATTTCGTTGGTGATTCCATTCAATTCCATTGATATCTTGTTGGTTTGTCTTTTTTTTTTGTTTCCACCTAATTCATCGTACTTTTTGTCTCTCTTTCGTTTCGTGTCACAAGATAATAATTTCTTCCCACACCAGATTAAACAAAGCTGACCAAGAAGAATGAACAAATGGAAATGAAAAACTGAAAAAAGCATAAAATCAGTGCTGTTTTTATTTTTCGTATTCCATAGTTCTACGATTATTCATAGGCCGCTATACATTTTTATTCATAACAAAAGTCTCCCCATTTGATTTCGATTATTATTTTTTCTATTTGGTGACCACATCAGACAAAATTAAAAGAAAAAAAAAACATTTTTGGTATAACTAAACTTATTAGCTGAATGCTGTGATACACGCTAATATGTGTAGTATATCTGTAATTCATTATGTTTTCATCTTTAAGTTACATTCATTTAGATAAAAAATGAAATTGAGTATTTCATCTTTTTTCTTGTTTGGTAGACAAAACTTGTTTATTTAATTCAAATCGAAGATGTTCATCTTCACCATTATGTGGTTTTAAATCAGCCAGTGTATTATGAAATTTTCTATACTAAAATATTAAATTAAAAAATTTATATAATTATAATTAGTATACCTAATAAAATTGGTAATAAAATCACGTACGAAAGAGTCTCTTTGATTTTTATTATTTACGGATTTTTATTTTCGGTGTTTCGATGGTCGTTATTAATCAATTAATAATCTTCAACACTTTTTCATAAAAATTCACTTCAACATTCATAAACATAATTATTATAATTGCAACATCACAACGAATTACTGTTAATTCACTAAAATTCATATGGGAATACGCATTTACGGATAATTTTGTATTTTTGTTGTTTTATCTCTCACATCAACTGAATTAACGTGGAATCTATACGAATAAAATAAAAGAACAACAAAATATAAAATTCATCAATCTTAACATGTACGAAAAAAATTGAGAATAACAAAAACACACAAAGTTGCTTATGGCATTAAAGTTGTTAATCATATGCCATACAATTTAGATGTTTTAAATTAGATAACACAACTGATTTGAATTTTATACTTCAGGGAAGTTTTAATATGAATTTTCCAAGAATTTCAACTATTTAGTTTATTAATCACATAGAATTTAACGTATCTAATTTCGATCTGTATACTGAAACCAGAAAATTATCAGACACTATCAATAGAAATTGATTTTCTTTCCACTGAACCATAACACTTAATTCATTCGTTAAATCATTTACTCGTATTTTGTTATTTTAATTCTTTCCTATACAACGAAAAATATGATAATCAACTGATAATGAATTCTTAAATGGCATACGAAATTTCACCAGAAATAGTAAAAAAAATAACATTCAAGTATAATAATAAAAGAAAATAAAAATTTACTTTCAATTTAACTGTAATGCGGCATTCTCATTATTCACAATACATCCACTACGTTTCACCGTTTTGCTGAAAATTTTCTGTTTTTCAAGGAAAACACAATGAAAATGAGGAACAATTTTGTTGAAGTCACTTCGACTGTTAACTGGTGGTTAACAAGCAAAGAATATAAAATTACTTTCTTTCTATCTTATACCTTCTACTTTATACTTTTTTAAACACTGAAGACAAGAATATTTGGCAATCAAGTTTCCACTACATTAATCCTTTTTGGACACTTTTTAACTTATTACACCCGAATTGACTGAACGTAGAGTTACACTAAAATGAATATTGAATCCAATAATAAAAAATGAGATGAATGAAACTGAAATAAATTTATCATTCATTGCACGTGAATTTTAAATGCGATTCTTGTCGTTTTGTTGTCTTCACAATAATAATTTCCAATTCAATTATTTTTCACATTTTCATTATAAAATACAAATTCACAATTTTCACTTGAAATCATCGTATAAATTCACAGAATAAATTATCAAAAGTAGCTAAGATGTTAATAATAATCTTCAGTATTATTCTTAATAAATTGATATTAGAATTAAGCAAACACCTTTATTTTTCTATTAAGATTAATTTGATGTTTTTTAAACTATCATCCCGTTTAAGATGATTGAATATGACGAGATTCGGTAATATTCACAAACCGCCGAACACTCTGCGTCAATGAAATCACTTCTTCTTTATTACGAATCCCGGAATCAACTGAAATTGAAACATGTTTTTATGTTCCAACATACGCCGCTCGGTATGACTATTTAGTCGTGTTGAGCGTAACTTGACGCTTTCCCACAATTCCCAGCTCAATTGAATAAGCGTCTTATTGAGACGCTTTATGATTGTAATGAATCGAATTCACGCATTCAACATGAGAGTTGATTGCTTCTTTGGTTTTTAAAACCGATACTCTCAATTGAACTCCGGTTGTGCGGTATATTCTGTTACGTGGTGCAGACGCTACTGTTGCTGATCCATTGATGGTAATATTTTTGGGTATCTAAAATACAATAACAACAATACGAAAAGAAAGAAATAACATAACCCGTACTATTAACTTCAATGGGGCTGCTGGTAACCTATTGTGGTGTACCACTGATACTGAAGCCAACGAATGAACAAGTGACTTGATATGATGTTTGCCAATAACTGTTTAGCAAACCCGCATGCCGCATTCAAATCTAATAAACAATTCAAAAAACAAAAACAAAAATTTAAAGCTTTCATACCGCACTTTCATTAAGTCATTAAAATTGTTATGATTATTTTTGTTCTTCATACTTGGCTATGGCTATGTACTTTATCATTAATCGAGAAATCTTAAAAGAACATATTTTGTGGTATACTCATCAATTTACTATTTGATATTAATATTAAAGATGGTTATTAAATATAATCGACAGTAACGAACATAAAATATAAATTAATTGATTTAACTAGAAGTATTTTTGAGAATAGTTGTTGATCAACTCATTTAGTTAAGATTAGACAATAGAGAATCATTGAAAAGTTTTAACAGATTTCCAAGTTATTTGTGGTCATCGTTTATGATGGTTGTTAAGCCAAAATAGCTAAATGTTAAATTGCAAAATTGCATCAAGACCCTGAAACCAATGCCCTGATTATAGTGAACTGTTTGTATTGCGCAACAGTAAAATGGAAATTTCTATGAAATGCCGATGAAAAACTTTCGTAATCATTCACATAAGAAGATTTCCAATTTCCCGTTACCCCACTTTCAGCGGTTTATTCCAGTCTCTATACTGCATGATATACCGATGGGGTAGAATCAAATAATTCCCAAACGTTTTCGATTCATTCAAAAACGAAAAACCAAGAAAAACGTGAGTTGAAAAGTTTCATGTGCAAAACAGAATGCCGGGCAATCGAAACAGTTGAAAAGCGATTTTGGCGAAAGTTAGAAAATTTATGTTTAGTAATTTATATTCCATTGACAGCATGGAAAATAAGAACGTAACATGAATTTTTCTCCAATCTGTGCGTTCATGATTGAGGGATATTCTTAACCAAACATCGAACTCAATAACGTTAACAAGTGTTTTTATATTTCAATATCAATTCATAATTTTGTTATGTTTCTTTTGCTGGTGCTGCTGGTGCTTGGTTTACTTCATTGAGTTAGATGGCACTTGTATCTCCTCCTTTCCGATTTTACTATATACAAAATGATTTGAAGTGGTATCCATGTTTCTCATCCCCTAATTGCAACAGCAGCTGAACCGTCAATGCCAATGATGATTGAAAACATTATTAATTAACATATTGAAGGTGTTCATATTCTAATTGGTAAATACACGCGTATCCAATCTCTCTTCGCCAATACTCTCAATATTCAAACATGATTCAATAACAAACATTTTTTTTTTTGCATTTCGTTGATAACATTCTTAGATTACTTCTTGATTCCAGTTATTTATTTTCTGTTTTTTTTTTTTTTTTT
>JXOR01000496.1:75862-268016 GCA_001014335.1 Coboldia fuscipes | reverse complement strand
TTTTTTTTTTTTTTTTTGGTTCATTCAACAGAGGAGTTAATGCTGTGGCGTGTCGCTAATGGTTAATTTGTATGATAATAATGATAATGACAGGCGAAAAATAATATGCCAGTATATTAATTAGAATAATATTAACGTTCATTTAATATAGGATTTCTTTGTTTAACTGTACAAATTATATTTTCACTAGACATAGACACATACAGAGTGTATGAACAAAAAATAAATGGAATTTTAATTTAAATTCAATTTATGATTTGTTCTAAGAATAACATAATCATGTTTACCAAATGATATTATTATTGCACATTATCTTTATTCAAGTGTAGCTTGGCTATTAGCAGACATCCCTATACATGATGTTAATAGCTGGTTTGTTAACTTATCAAGCTTCTGTGGTAACTAAGAATTCCAATGTAAATACAATGAATATCCATGTAAATCAAACACATATTTGAACCATTAAGAATTCGAAATAAATAAGAACAGAAATATAAAAGAATTAATTTCTCACCTGTAATAAAATATTATAATGATATTCTCCTTCATTACAATTAATTGGCTCTCGGAATAAAGTAAACTAATCTCTGAGGACATACTAAGTCTGACGACGTGTTAACAGTATAAAATTTAATCAAGTGACGGTAGAGGAAAAGAGACAAGAAAAGATAACAAAACAAAAAAAAAATGAAAACTTGTCTCTAGTTGAAGTGTTTTTAATTTCAATATTATTAAAAGGAGACACGTAATTACGTTAATTTCATTATTATCTATGTGATACCAGACGTTCACCAGATCAATGCTAATAGTTAACTTCATTTTTTGTTGTTTCACTTTTTATTTTAGATTTAATATGACACCACCTTTAATAAATACATAGTGTTGGTTTTATTCGCGTCCCATGGCACAATATCAATTGAATCCAATCTACGTATCGTTGAAGTTATAACACAAAAAATAAAAAATAAAATAAAATTACCAAACTGTAGCAGCAATGATGTGGCAGACTAAATAAAGCAGATTTAGTCAACTCAACATCAACGATCAGAGTGAATTACGTTAATTTTATCCATAACTAATTAAAACTTTATGTGGACACATTGGTCAGTGCAAAAGGTAAACATCGTTATTGAGGTAGTTTTATTTTTTAAAGAGACTTTGTTGTTTTTTATTTCGTTCATTTTTTTCGTCCTCTCATGTTCACACATCAATTTTCGTAATGTTTTAGTTTAGCACAGCACACATAAAAAAGTAAAATGAAATCCAGGTTGAATTAAACTTGGTATTTAGTTGTGGACTCTCTCACTTCTCTCTGTTGGACAGGAAACTGTTTTGGTCACCCCCTGGACCGATGGTATTAATTTTATCCTTCTCGTTCACCTCTCTATGCTGGTCTTTGGTGTCAGACTTTTATCAGAATATTGAGACACCGTAGTGTGTGTGTGAGTGTCTCTTTTTTATGTTTCAACATGAGGGGGGAATGAGGATACATAATCAGCCACAAATAGAATAAAAAACTTATACATTGCATTACGTGTTAATATGGAAAATGATACACAAGTGGTGGCTGTTCCCTTATATTCATCTCGTATATTTTTATTGTACGGATCTCTTTTTTTTTTTTAACAACGAAAAAAAATAAAAATAAAATTGTTCATTCGACAACATAACGTTCTCGCATAAGTAGGTAATACATACGAGTATAACCCCATAATACCATATCTAAAACCACTAACATACAGCATATTGCTCATAATATTATGGATCGGAACAGTTACAACACGGTGAGAATGAACACCAACTAACAACCAACAAGGAAAAAAAAAAGAATTTTAACGTAGCAGAATTCTAACCCTCGAAATGGATCACTGAGATAGATGGATTCCACAGCAGCCAATACCAAGAAAAGGGATGCTGTAAATGCACATAAACGATACATAAATGTTAAAGCTTTCGCCTTTCTATGTACATCTTCTATATGTTTTTGATCTTCTATATGCACAGCCAACGTATGCAAATTTCAATAATAATAAGATGATAATGAATTCCAGAATATTATTTCGGTTCACAACCATATGATACCAAGTTGTGGTTGTTGATGGTGCCATTCAATATTACACTGGATAACCGAAATTTATAGATTTTCTCTTCTACCATATCTTTCCATTCGTTTAGTAGAAAATCGTTAGAAATGAAATACATTTTCATAGTGAAACTCAAATTAAACGAGTGAATTTTTTTTTTCGATACGAATGAAGTAAAGAAGTTGTAAGACAAAATCAGAACAAATTGATATTCGATGTCTAATGAAATGCATGAAATTTCACTTCATCTTAGTTAAGCATTTAGCCAAGTTCATTGACTGTCCATTGCCACATCGTTCGAAGAACACCTGTCAATTGACTAAATCTAATTATTTCATAATCAATGTACAATTCACCCACACAACATGATTATTTAAATTAACTTGCCAGACATTCGTTTCAACGCTCAATATTATTTGCTGATGTATTTTAATGAAATGAGACTTTTGTTATGAAGATTTAAGTGAAATTCTTTTTCATACAGAACACATAAATTCAAGACTGGAAAATCAAATTTTTATTTCGTTATTATGAGGAAATGGATTAAGAGTAAACGAGAGAAAAAAACATCATCATTGCAACCAATTTTTCCATTAAGTATAAATTACATTTCCTTCAGTCGTACTCGAAATTGATGTTGGAAAAGCACAGAAAAAAAAATATAAAGAAAGAAGAAAACATCATTATACTATCGTTCGAATTGAGATTTAACCGATTCAACTGATACCATGTATTGGGTTTCTAGTCTACAATCATAAGGAAAAAAAGTACAGAATTTCTATTTTATCAAGAATACTAAACCAACAAAAAAATGTAAACGTAAAAGAAGAAAAAAATTATCGAGATACGAAATGAAGAGTACTGGATACACACAAAAAAATGCAATCAACTATGCGCATATTACCCGCACTCACTGCATTATTATGGTTTATTTTTATACCATCAGGATATGAGTCTATTAGTAGTTAGTAGATGCCGTACATTACCGCCTTTTCTAGTGCTTTTACTCTTACCCAGTAAGTTCACAAACTGACTGAGAAAAATATAAAAGAAAACCAAAAACCGTTTCGACGATTTCCCAAGAGTGTGTACAACCCGGGTGTAGAAACGAGAGCACTCAGAAAAAAAAAAACAGTCAACTCACCCATGTACAACATCATCAACATCAAATATTATGCTCATATGCATTTATACAAAAGAATAGGAAATATTCATCCGACCAATTCATTTGGATAAAACCTGAGATTACGGATGGGGATCAGTGTTACATCGTATGCCAACTTGCCAATGTTTTGATTCCATTTTTTTTATTTCATTCTATACGCACATTGGATATTCATACGACATGCGTTTGACTTTCTCTGATAAGATTAATTTAATAGTCTCTCATTCTCCCATAACAGAAAAAAAAAATCAAAACAAAACGATTTAATCGTACCACATTGTTTCTGTTTGGCAAAGCGCATAACTGAGATGAATTGACTTGAAGATCTTTCAGCTCAACATCATTGATACCAAAAATTACAAATAAAACATGAAATAAAATAAAATTGTCAATTTCTATAGGACTTTTCTTTGGTTTCAGTTATCCAATAGTTAATTCTTTTTTATATGCATCAATTATTGTTTAGACTTGTAATCCAATATAGAATGAACTGATATACGGTGGATAAACATAAAAATAGAATAACAACAAAATTTGATACAGAGTTCCTCATGAATGTAATTGATACCATTTCGTTGGTATTCAAATGCATCTGTATCGTAAATGATACTCACTCAACCAGTTTAAGCATCCCTGAATATTAGATGATAAAATTTCACTGTAACTATACAATCGAACAAAAGAATAAAAAAAACCGAAATAAAAAATTCAACAGTTTGTATTACATCATGTAGTAGACGTTTATCATCACTCAGTTGACCTTTGAGCTACAAATCGATCGCTTGTCAATTGGCTGTTGATTAGATGGTAACACTCTAGTAGTAAAGAGTTTCATATGAAATTCTATTTTGTTTTTTGTTTTTTTTTTGCTTCTTTAGATGCAATTTTTTTTTATAGAAAATCTAATTAATTTACTTCACACATCATTAGGTTGAACATGACACATAATAAATAATCGTTAAATGTGATGAAAAACAAGTAACGAATTTCTCATCAACGATATTACACTGCTGGTGCTATCATTTCCTCTATTCCGTATAACTCTCAGTTGAAGACAGTTCAATGTTTCATAAATTTCAATATAATTATAATGGACATGGTGTGCCAACGGCCTTATACTCATATGTGTCAATATTGGCTAGTTTCAGCTCTAAAACTACTGTAGAACAGAATATAGAAAATATTTTCAATGGCATTAAAACATGATAACATCGAGATGGATATTGAAGCGATAACATTGAGGTGGTTGCTGTTCGTAATTAGCATTAATGTCTAGTGATTTTCACCTCTATATTACGAATATTATATGATTAAGCCAATTAATGGACTAAAAACAGACTTAAACACTTGATGCATCAACTGTATGTTTTGATTTTGAATCAATAAGGATGAAATTACATACGGTTGACGTTATACCGTCTTATGATAACATACACTCAATGCATAGTTTAGGTTATCATAGTTATTATAGTCGCCACCATCAAATGGTTAAAGCGGACGACAAACGCCAACATTCACTTGGATCAAGTTTTATGTTATAGAACTGATTTATAAGAGAGAACAAAAAAATTCAAGTAAAATTGCACATAAAAAGAAAGAACATTAGACTATGGCTCTCACTGATGTCGTTTCCCGTCTGTTTAAACGACTTAACACTACGTCGAATCAACCATTCATCCATATCAATCATTCATTATTCATCCAATGAATCCATCAATCGTGTTGAAAACAACATTATAAATAATTTATATCACGATATAATGTGTTATATCCATTTACGTCATCTCCCACCTTTATTCTATTTTCTTTTCTTTTTCATTTTTTCTTGTATCCCATTCAATCTGTTCACTAATAGTAGTTTTCTTTCTCCAAGTTCTTTCTTTGACGATGGTTTAATTTTATTTTATTTTTTTCGGTTTTGTTTTCGCTTCTTAAGTTGTCTTTCTCCGTTGTATTGATGGTGTTATATTCACTCATCACCTTCGAAACCAGATCAACATCGTCAACCGTGAAATGAGCAATAAGTTTTTAGGTAACTGATATATTGTACCAGTCTATGTAATCAGTAATACCTGAAGATAGGTGTTTAACAAGACGTATATCAAAACAAACGAAAGAATATCAAAAGACATAAGGAAATCTCGTAAAAGTGATGAACACAGAAAATTGTAATTTGATGTGTGATCTTGTAAACGCCTTTTTATTCCACCAAACTATTATCGTTATAGAATTATCGGTTGAATCGTATCATCTTTACCAAGTCAATTGAGTTGAAGAGTGATCATAAATTCACCTCTTGTTTTTCTTTGCAATTAATTTTAATCGATTACAAAGAATACAAGCACCCGCCTTGTTATTGATGGTAGATGCAAAGAGATCTGTTTCAGTTTAGGCTCGGAACACACGAAACATATTAATGGGCAAAGTGATGATAAAAGAATTGATGAATTAAAATTACCCAAACAAAACGATGTGCAAACAAATTTTTAGCATAATGAGAATAATGTGTGAACATTTTCAGTTTTTCTTTTTTATTTCATTTCATATCCAACATTTAATAATAAATGAATTGTTATTAATAGCCGTGTATGGTAGTTGTCAGCATCTTCTCACTCTAGGGAATTTTCACCACCGAAAGAAAAAAGGCATCATTATTGAGTTATTAAATTAGGCATCGTCTATTGTCTCTCTTCCCTATTCATTTCAATACTTTCTTTTATTTATTTTTTTTGTTTCTTCCTAGACAGTTAAAATTTATCTTATTCGTTCTAAGCATCTTCAGTATGGAATTTAAATAATTGCGTGATTCTATTAGATGAAAGACATCAGTTTTATTACCCAATTTTATGTTTATCGTTATTTAGCGGTATACCAGGAAACATTTATACATTCAACATATTAAATGTTAACTTTCGCTAAACGTAACCAATTGCACATATTAAAGTTAAATGATTGCCGTAAGGTGGAATATCAGCGATATACTAAATTCTCATACAATGTGGTTAACACTTTTTAAGATAAATCATCCAATTCAGTATTTTATACTGTTACTTCTATCTTTTTTTTTTTATTTTATTCATTTTAATACGATGGCTGCCACATACTCAAACCGTTTCAAGATTACTCAATCGCATGCGAATTACCCAAATAAAAATAGCAGAAAAATAAGAAAACCAATAAAATTACGACAATGGTAATAAAAATTTTCCTTGTCCTTGGATTTTTATCGTTGACTTTAATAAAATACTTGAATTGCATTGGCATCATCCATTCGATAAAACTGCCATGTTATTTATCTACAATATAAATCGATTAGAGGATTTTAATGTTATTTTATGGTGTCATGAACAATTCCCTGATTAATAAGTTAATGATATGGCTGAAGTATTTAATTAATAAGTCATTACCGTTGTTTATTTAAATCGACTTTTCTTTGAAATAAATTTTTTTACGCAATTCAACTGTACCATTTTGAACCATTCAGCCCAACGGGCAGGTAAATTTATTCATTTGTCTCACACCGTTTCGGTGACATTGAATTTAACCGGTATCGAAAGGTATTTGATGATGAATAAAATAAAAACATAACATACATACATACACAGTACTTAAATCTTTATTTAAAAGTAATTGAGTCTTTTGCCAAGCGAACAATTCATTGGAAACGAAAGTAAGAAAAAAAAAAATAAAATGTACAAGTAACGCAGCGATAAATTGCGTTTACCATGTTAAAAACCCACGGTGGAATGAGAACATGAGTAACACCGACAGCAACAGTAAGCAAAATAAAAGAATGAATAAAGAAAAAAAAAACATTGAAAATAAAAGTAGAAATAAATAGAAATGATTTTCAGAACGTATACATCAATTTAAACGAGTCGAACGGTATTACTTCTGATGATGGGTAAAATATACATCACGGTTCACGGTTGGTTATTAGGGTATGTATGTTCTTGGGGGATGATAAAATGATGTTCAATGTACCACACAGTACCACATACACAATGAAAATTCAATCAACAACAGCCAATTTCTTATGTTAAAAGAGAAAGAAAATAGAATAAAAAAAAATATAGAAAATTAAATTCGTTTTAGTCAGTACTGAATTGTACAATATAATTGAACCAACGAAGCGATATGGCACCAAATAAAATTGAAAATTACCACCAAAAATATTCTTAGCCAAAGTATGAAGAGAATACACATTAAATAAGTGAAAACATTCTGAAAAGAGACATACTTCAAACCAACGAAAATAAAAGAAATAAACGACAAAATTTTCTCATTTTGGACTTTAACAGCGGAAAAATGTCTTAAAGGAAAAACTGTATAGTGAAATTGAAAATAGAAAACGCGTACAAAACCAAAAGTATAAAAAAAAAAATTATCAATGCATAAGGTGTTTTATTTTCGTATTCTATCTTGTTTGGCATCATCTCTTATCAGTATTGGTTAGCAATTCTTAAAAAATATTGATTCCGATTCTTTATCGTGGAGGCGGTTATTTATTCTTTATAAATTCCATCTTGTTGGCGTATACACACCGTATGGTGGTATCATCATTTGTTTAACAATTCTATTTCTATGAGATACGAAACAAAGAACAAAATCACCCCCATCACTTGATTTAAAATATTTCAAGTTTAGATAATGCTGATTGATTTCTTACCTTCTTATCAACGCTGATAAAATTTTCTTGAAAGTTTTTTTATTTTTATTTTTTTATTTTTGAATTGTGTCAGGTGGATTCTCAATAAGTAATCCACAATTTACATCACATACAGACGATAAACTATTATTATTTCCAAGTATTTCTCAATCAATGTTTGAAGTGGTAGATAGAACTTTACTATATTTTCATTTACCGTAAAAATGTTCTTCTCTTTTCATGGAAAACATTTTCTATATGGCATAATCATAAATAGCATAACGTTATACGGATGAATCTACTTTAGATTATGAGGTATGCAATTTTTATTTTGATAATCTCATGATGGATAGCAAAAATTATTAAATTGAATTTTATCTGAATGACAGAAGTATCTAATAACTTCAAAATAAAATTGAATGGTACGACATTAATAAATATTTTGTTTATGTTCTATGGTACACCAATGGTACAGAGATGAAAATTTAATTTTGTTTAGACTGTGTGTGTGGGAAAGCGAATGGTTAACCAACAAAATAAATGAATTTAGTTGGGGAAAGAGATGGTTCATTTTCTTTTATCCACACACAAAGTATTTAATGCAAATTTTCATATGATGAAAATCTTATCGTTTAATTTTTTCTTGTTTCCATTGGTTCATATTTGAAATGGTGCATGAAATTCGTTATAGAGTCCCTTTTTTTCTGAAACTGGAATTTACGTAATGCGTATAATGTAACTATACATATTTGGTCATATCATGAATTCTATATATAATACACTTAATATTTACTTATGATTTTACCCACTCCCTCAGAATTTGAAGAAAATATTCCGTTATTCGCAATTGCAAATATTACAAGATTTTTCCATACGGAGAGGGATCGTTCAAGAATCATTATTTTGTTCAAATATTTTAACCAAAATGTAATAAAATCTCAATTCGGATGCATACTTATATGATCTGAACATAAACAAAAGTTTAGAAATTTTGTTATTCCCATATCCTATATTCCTTCATTTAAACTGTACTAATGTATGAAGAGAGAGAAAAAGAAACCCGAATCCTTCTAATATAGAAGTGGAAGTTTTGTGTTGAATTCTTCATAATAATAATGGATATGTTTTCCAAAATTCATAATATATAAATATCAGTTCAGTTTACCAGTTTAGCCCCCAAATAAAAAAAAAATAAAAGAGTAACATTAACGATGAT
The DNA here is from genome assembly GCA_001014335.1 of Coboldia fuscipes. Classification (NCBI taxonomy): domain Eukaryota; kingdom Metazoa; phylum Arthropoda; class Insecta; order Diptera; family Scatopsidae; genus Coboldia; species Coboldia fuscipes. The sequence goes on along the minus strand of JXOR01000496.1, from coordinate 258,903 downwards.
GATGGTGCATAGCAGTAAAGCATTTATATTATTTTCATTCCAATTTTTTTATATTTTGGTTTCGTCAACGGTTAAATGCTGTACAAAGTCAGACAATAATTTGGAAAATTTTAACTACCATCCACAATTTATGGTTAAATATGCCACGAATTTATTCTTGTGCCTCCTAATTTCTTGCGCTATGAAAATAAAGGATCGCCCTTTATTTTTATACTACCAATGATACACAATAAAAAAAATTGTATAAATGTTATTACAGTCCTCCAGTACTCGTAAGAAATAAACCGGTGAATAACAAGGAAAAAAATGAAACAAAACAAATTCATTTTTATTTGGTGGAATCACCATCCAGGCCAGGAGTTGAATCATAGGATGAACATATGAATATTTGAATTCTTTTCGTTTTGTTTGTATATTTTGTGTGGTGTTCTGTATCTCATTCAATGTATTTAGTGGAACTTGGTATGTCAGCCTTGTGTTGGTATTATTTCTGGATGAAATAAATTTCCATGAAAACAATCATGTTGTCTTTGCACTGTTTGGCCACAATATGGTTCGCACAATACAACTTACTCGATGTAAAAGGACGAGAACCAACCAAAAAAAAAAAAAACGAATAAGAATTATTAAACATATGTGTGTATACAATCCATATGATGAGAAGTCACTGGATAAAAATTGTTCTGCTGACTTAAATTTTTTGTGGTATTCCTTCTATAGTTTAGAGCCTCAAGTCTCATCCTCTTTTAGGTTACTTGATATTATTTAATGCTTGTTGTTGTTGGTGGATTTGAGTCCCCCCAAACAGATAAAATGTATATTAAAAGAGATGCAAGAATAAATATTCCATTCTTTTTTTTTTTTTTCTGTTGGTTATTTCATTGCTATGCATCCCAATTTTTCATTCACGAATGTCATATGAGGAAAAATATTCTAAATTGGAACTTTACGGATGATTAACATTCGTTTAAAAACTTTTGTGTTGAGCATAAAAAAAAAACGAAACAACGAATAGTTATGAATGAGAATATTTCTATTGTGTTTGTGTGTTATTCCTATTATAATTTGGTTCTCTTTTTTTTTGTTTTTGGTGTGGGACCAACACAATGTCATAGAATTTAGTGCATTTTATTATCGCATTAAAGTGAAAATAGTTATAAACGAAACATATTAAATCTCATAATATGATTCCCTTTTTTTTCTCCTAGAATCCCTCTATATGTCGTTGGATCTATTTTCTTTTTTTATAATTTTTGTTCAATTCATAACGTTTTGGTTTCATACAAGTTTTATTCATCTGTGAATTTGCATAAAGACAGAAACCAATTACCATTGAAACATATTTCATGAATAAATTTTTATTCCAATTATTAAGAATAGAAATCCATGTGGTTCAATGACACAATCTATTTTCTTTTATGTTAAAAAGAAAAAGGAGAATTCATAAATTTTAATATGAAAGATATTTGATTCAATTGATTGGTTGATCTCTGTATAATTCTAATTTACATGACAAATGACTAATTTTCCACGTGTAATAGAATTCACCCTCTTTTTACATGATAATAATTATGTTATTGAAAACCTGTGTTACTAATAATGATTGATTGATGCTTCATAATCGAATGGGAAAGGGAGATGATGGCAATAAAATTTCCAATGAATTATAATTAATCTAGTGAAAAGCTCATTTAAATTGGGTCAGGACATTTAACAATGAAAACAATAAATGATTGCCAACCAAAAAATGAAAATAAATTATCGTAAATTGAATGAGAATTCATTCAGAATTAAATTGAAATAATAACACATGTCCACACAGTACTGTCAGTTACAGTTTGTTGAGATAACATTCAGTGATGTAACACTGATCACTGCTTCCAAACCCAAATTGACCAACATCTCAAAATGATCAAGTTAAATGAAAAGAGAATTTAAAAATTTCTTTTATTGGATATTTGTCTGGTCCAATATGGATACTCAACATCTTCTGCATGTGCTACTGGTACTATATGGTAATGCTTAACGATTCGCCTAATAATCATGTTCCCATTTATTTATGCGTATGTGCACATGTATACCAAGTATATTTGGTATCAAATGCAGCTGGTAAACGAATATATGGGAATACGTTAAAGTGGTCAAATCACATCTAACTAAAATTGGTATTAGAAAATGAACCACTTTGAATTCCATTTTGTCCTACTTGTGAATCACGATGTATTCAAATTAGATTTCTCTTTATTAGTTTTCCTAAATCCTCCACCCAAATCACCCCCAAAATCTCACATCCATACACATAATAACGAGATGATAGTATTCTCATTCTCAATTCACTTCTGTTTACTGTTGGACAATATTAAGCCAATAGATATCCACTTTAGCATGAAAATATATAAAATAAGACAAATACAAAATGAATAAAAAAAAAATACAAGTAAAGTTTCCACATATGCAAAACAGTTGAAAATAACCCATTTATTTGAATTTTATTTAGCAAGAATAAAAAGAAAAAAAAAAGGAAAGAAAATAAAAATGAAATTCAAAATAAAAAGAAATAAACGATGAGTCTATGGGAGAATAGGAAAAGTGGTGAACAAGAGGGTCCTAAATCGTGAAGAGAATCTTCTTCATTTGAGTACTGTGTATGTTCAGTTTCTTTTCGTTGATTTTGGTCGTAAGGGGTGGCGGACCAATCCTAAGGATTTGGTAAATTATGTTGAATACTGAAAACGGTAGTTTCATCCAATGGATAGCAATTTTCTCAAGTGCACGAACTGACACCCGTACCAATGTGCTTATGCTATACTTTGTGTACACTGAAATTCCATTTCTTTCTTTTTTTTTCATTTTATTCTACTGAAGTATGTGGAGTGTGTCTCTTATGCACTGTTATCCACCGGTAGCCATCTAGTGTGAGTATGTTTACTGCATGTGAAATTGTCCTCATTGCTTCCTAGATTTACTTGTTCCCAATGCCATGCATGTTATTTTATAATTCATTTTTTTTTCGTACATTCTGTACACTCTGTCTCATTCGTTTCAGGGTTTTTTTTTCATTTTGAAATAGAAATAAAATACAAAAAAAGGAGGCAAAACGGACATAGACAACACCAACTATGTAGAGTCCATAGCCCATATGCAAATAATACTAAACCGAATAAATAGTTACAAAATATGATTATTATACTTGGAATAGAATCGAAATTCGTTAAATCCAGTATAGTATAGTTTGTTTTAAGTTTGTTATGAGAATTTTAAATTAAAATGTCGCAAAACTCTTTAGACCTCCATATAAGCTTCTTTCTACGTTTTGTTTTTGGGTACGTTTGATTTTATTTTTCGGTAAATTTAGTGAGTAATGAAAATCAGACAAGAAAAGAAACTGCTATACCATTCTATATATTTTCTCGAATACGAGGAAAACTATGAGACACACAGTTATCGAGAATATATAATCAACATTTATTATGCAGTTATATGTTGCAAATAAATAGATTTCGGATGTATAGTGTTGTTTCAAAAAGAACCGTTTTCAAACATCCCCGTATTGGGTGGCACTGGTGACCAACCATTCACCTCAAACCATCTCAGCTAATAAATGACTTGTTGGCTTTTAAAAAATGTTATTCATTTGAAAAGTTTTATTCGAGCCTTTCATTATCAGCCAAGAAAACTATTTGAATAAACATAATTTGATTCATCAGTTGTTCAAGTTGTTTGTCTCTCCTATACACACAGCTAAAGTCCTTTTGAATTAAATTGTGTGCATTATGCAATTTATTCTATTAGAAAAGTTCTTGAGTAAAGAATCACTTCAGCACAGTGGTAAGACAACACATTACGAACAGATAATAATGACTTTAACTAAATAAATTCACATTGAAATGATTAAATCGATATTATAAATTCCATTTTGTTATCAAAATTGGATAATGAACTTATGCATTTAATAATATCATAAGTATGATGGTATAATGAAATACCACACACACATACACATCAGTTTAATTTTTTTTTTTTCATTTAACAGTAACGTTTAATTTATGTTATTAAATGTGATAGTGTTATTGATGTAAGTTTAACATAATTTCATTGATAATAGATATGATCAGATGATATTTTATGAATTAATATCGTATATGGAAAATATTTAAGGTGACTTGTACCGGTAATCTTTTGAACTTTTAACGTACACCACTCATTTATAGTTCATTACAATGTTTTCATATTTGATTCAGTATTTTTGTTGCTCATATTCATTTTCATCTTTTATGATATTGTCAGTAAACATTAAACTTTATTCTCTTATAATTTTGCTATTGTGTGAAACGGATGTCTGAAAAACGGTAAAACTGTTATTCAGTATACACAAGGTTTGCATAAATGTAACACCATTAAATTGAAAATATATGTACGTGGCGGTTGGAAGGAGTAAAGTAAAACAAAAATCTAATGTTGACTGGCATACAGACATAAGATAGAGTTAAACTTACTTATCATTATAAATGAAACGTATAGCGATGTACCAAAATATCAGTAAAAAAAAAAACAACAGAGAAACAAGTACAGATGAATTTTATATAATGAAAATATTGTAATGATGGTACATAGGAAAAATCGGAAAAGAAAAGCATCAAGTTTCTTTATTTTTTTGTTCCTTAAAAGTCAACAAAGCGTATACACATTTTCATGATTATTACTGTTACTGGAATAAGAAATAAAACAGAAGAGTATAAAATGAGTATATACCATCAATGTGAAACAAGAGTTAATACACACACACAACAGTGAAATAACAAATGGCAAAAATCATCCACGCGGTTGTGAAGAACATTAAGCTGAACATGGATTAAGACCAATAACAATCCTGATTTTAACTCTCTGACTTCATCCCCCCTTGAACAAGAAATAAAAAATAAAAGAATAACATAAAATAACGAACTCAAAAGGTTGAAGATTTTTCCAAAGTAACACAATTGGATGTAAAGCCGTCTCCTTCCATTCGATGAAATTTAAAAAAACAAAAACAAAAAGCATAATGTTTGGTACCATAAGATCCTTCTATTCGCTGTATTCCGCGTGTAATCCGAAAAAATTTTATTTTATTGCATGTCACCAGGGATCTGCTCCTCTTATTGCAAATTTTGCTTCCATTTCCTTTGCTTTAGTTTCACTGAGAATTAAAAAAAAAAAACGAAACACACACAACACAGAATTTTCACTCTCACTCTATTCAAATTTGATATAGCAAAATACCAGAGAGCAAAAGAAAATGAATGGGACCCCAACGAATAACAGTGTGTGAGAGGTTGTGAACAGTTTTTCATCCTAAATCCAAGGGCGACTTCTGTTTTCTTTCACTCCAACTTTTCGATTACACTAACAGTAAAAATCTTCAAATAGCAAACTAAGAAAATTCACACAAATAAAATAGAACAAATGGATTCCATTCTTGTTACAAAAGAAATCGCCAACCATACTAAGGAAATCTTATTTAATCTATAATGTTAAGTCATTTTTTTTGTCACACAATTCCACCCCGTCTCCTGTCTTCATGCTACGATCTTTCATAGACGATGTACAAAAAACAGATACACATACCAAACTAGCGAAATAGTTATTCAAACAACAAAAAATTACTGTTTATGTAAGAAGATAAGCTCACACTTTTCCACTGTTTGCATCACTTTAGTGTACTCTCTATTTCAACAAGCGAGAAGATGTTAAAGAGTGAACCCAGATGATTGTAAAATAAAAGGAAACAAAAATACCATAACTGATATACTGCTAGAGAGAGACACCCAACGATAACTGAGTGAAATGGAAACATAAAAAAAAAAAACATTGCAAAAAATGGAAAATCACATGAAGGAAAAATAACTATAACGTCAACTTGTTCAACAATTTTCTTTAACGAATATAGAAACTTAAATTTATGTATGGCATTCTTATAACGGTTTTGTTAAAATAAAAAATAATTCTCATTTTTTTCCAGTATGGCTCTACTTTGTCTGGCTCAACGAAAAATAGGAAAACTAAAATGTTTAGTAGTACTTGATACACCAATACTATAACGTCGTATTAAGTTGAATGTACATTGAAAAACATCATGGAAGAATCTCAAGTGTAAAATCCTCACTTTACTTATAGATAGAGATTGAGCTAAGAAATGAATAAAAATTCAGGAAGAAATCCAGAAAGTAACAAAAATCATAGAATATGGTGCAACAACGAAACTAGAAGAGACAAGACAAAATGTTAAGAAAGAAATGTAATGTTTTTTTTTATTTTACTAGAATGTAACGAACAAGGATACATACATAATACTGAAGTCTTATTCGTGTTTGAAATATCAAGTGATACAGCATAATGCAACATCTATTATATGTTAAGAGTACCAATATAATATGATAAACCACGGCGACCGTATATTTTATTATTAGTCCTTGTTATATAAAATGCAATCTTAAAGTTCATGACATTTCCTTTAACCATTTCTATGATAGTTGCATAATAGAAGAAGTCACTAAGTTCAGTTGAGATCATCTATTAAAAATTATTTACGGTGGGTGTTTTAATCCTTTTCTACCAGACACTGGTATTCACTGTGTTGTCTTTTTTTTTTCGAGTTTTATTGTCGGTAGTTGGTTTGTATACTTCATGACAGTGTCCTATGCCATTTTAACGCGAAGAATAAAAGAGATACACTTTCATTAAATCCCATGGTGAATCAATAAATTATTACTCGTTGTTTTTTTACACTTTTCGTCCTAATTATATTCCATTATTGTTAATCTTGTTATTCTTTACGGTCGACATAATTTTAATTTCTGGGTATTTTATATTAACAACCGTTTGGAAACAAAAAAAAAAAGGATTTTTTTTATTTAAAATAAAGGGAGAATAAACATTTTAACATTTCATATTTAGTGTCAAGTTTATACAATTCACAATGGGAATTCAATTAAAATTAAAGATTTAATTCACATTAAAAATGATTTTATTCTTCATAGTTTTTCTATGGAATTTCATTATACTTTTAGTTTTTATTTTAAAGAGAAATCAGACGTACGTAACCAAATTATAAATGGAACTAATATGGAAGACACATGTGCTGTTGATAATAGGAAATACTCCAATTATCGGGTCAAGGAACTAAATATTCATGGACTTTGTTTAGGTTTCACACAAAAAAAAACAAAAATCCTGAATACATTTTTATTCAATTCTAAATGTCCTTAGAGATAGAGTTCAACACATCTGTTGTGAGTTGAATATCTAATAAAAATACAAACACTTTAGTATAACAGCTTAACGCTAGTCCGAACATAGAGACAACTTGACAAACATGTTTAATTAAATTCAAAATAGATTGAATAGAAGAGATGAAATTTTAAAATGAAAACGCACTTTTCATCAAACCAAAATCGCGTAAATCTTCACCATATGCATATTCACAAATTATCCGTTCATCTGATGTGCCTTTTTTTTTATTCTTGTATTTGATCCATTCAACCAAAACAAATTGCATACAAATTTTCTCTGAATGCAATTTTAAATGATTCTCACATGTACAGTGGTTAAAGTATAAATCGTTTATAAAATTTATATCAATTTTATCCTCTAAAAGTGTTAGATGTCTGGCTTAGAGTTTTCATTTAAAATTTATTACATTATGAGTATGTATGGTTTTGTATACTGAAAAATTTTCTCACTTTCATATAGACACATATAACTCCAAAAAGAAACAATGGTAGGCAATGATACATACTGAATGTGTTAAAATAATAAAAAATAAAAGCAAGAACCAAGTGTAGAAGTGTTATTCAACGCATAAATTTCATCAAAACTCTAAAATGTGTCATCTGCAATGATGCCATAGTATAAACTTCTATGGACCATATGGTTTTTAAACAGAAAACTTCGAGTTATCATCCGAATCATCATCATCATCATCATGTCGGATCAGGTATCTGTGGGTAACACACAACATTATACCACCCATACTTTTCTAACCAAAGAATTGAATGATTGTTACCCAGTACCTCATATGAAAATTATTCTGTTGCATTGTCTCTGCCTAAGCAATTTGTATCCAAACAACACAGCAGAAAGGATAAAGTGATACGCAACATACTTTTCACACCGACCCAGCATTAAACAAACCAAAAAAAAAAGGAACAAGCAAAAAGTATTTCCATAATGTGTAAAATACTTTCTCAGTTTCCGTCATATGACAACTCTAAAACAGAAGGAATATGAAAAAAAAAAAAAGAAAATTGTAGGATATCATCCATTCAATGTATGATACAGCTGCAATTGTCTTCTCAGTGCAAATGAATTGTTTAGCTCTGAGTTTCTATTATTTTTTTTTCTTTTTCGTTTATAGTAAGTATATGCTGGTGCCACCTTCACCACCACCCAATGAGCCCGAAACAAATTTAGTAGTAAAAGATGTATACACACACACACATAGAAACCTTTTAGTTTAATTAAGAAATTTATGTATAATAGGGTTTGGAATTGGTAACTGAAAAATTATGTATGCGGTGTTGAACTGACGCATATGCAGTGATAATTAAAGTTTTCACTAAGCATTTTCCTATTGCTAAATGAAAAACGAAAAGACAATGCGAAAAAACAAAAAAAATTGTATAGAGAACGGGAATGACTCTCACCAGCTGAGAATAGAATTTGCTCATCCTCTTTAGAGGAATGCACATGAAAATATGTTTTGGAACAATTAAAGTATATTTTCCAGTGGTTGGCATATGAAGGTATTCTTCATCGTTTACGTACCCGTTTTATACATAATTTTATTCATTAAGTCATGTAATAGTAAGGGAAATGCTGCTCATCCTACTAACAATTCATCCAAAAATTTCACCCATGAACCAGCATATATGGTTATGCACCGATTCTATAATGCTGAATAATAGCAGACAATTTCTGTTGAACCCCACCTATTGAATCGCATTTTGTGAATGGTGGTGTAGAAAAGTTAGTACTCCATACACATTCATATAGTCTTACAATGATTCATCATCACCAATTCAGGTGAATTCGTGGTAAAACTATGTGAGAAATGTGTTCCAACAAATAGAACAAGGAGAGAACTAAATAGAAATAATAATCAGAGAGAAAGAAAATGGAAAAAAAAAATAGTTCATCTCACAGGTGGGAAATATACATCCGACAATACCGAGATGGAAACTAAAATTTAATTTGTCCGTCTGTTCATCTTCTACTAATTTCTCGTGCAGTACCACATTCTCATGCACATATCTCATACATGCATTGACTCACCCTCTTTATATTATAGAGTGAATGTGACTGACTGTTGGAATGAAAACCACCAACAAAACTATATTATCAAGTGGAATGAGTTGATGCATTGTATATTTGCAGTTTATTTGCACATTCAAAAGAGAGTTTAACAAATATTCCATATTTAACTAACAAATAAAATTTAATAAATTCACCTGTAGCGGTATAATAAATTCAATGTACTGCCATCTTTCTCATCATATAATTTATTTTTTTCTAATTTTCACTTGTATTTAATTCACTTTATAGTCTCTTTCTCACTTTATTTTATCGATGTATACAATACAGATGGATATTCATAGTTAAAGAAATATAAATTTTAAAATAACATGGAACTAGTAAAATAAAAATGGTCTAATTAACACAATTTGATGATATAAAAATCATGTTAGAATGCAACCATAATTGAATTATATTCTTGGAATTTATAATGTAATTTGTACACTAAAAATATTCTCATCTGGATGTTTTTTATATTGTTATTTTGCCCGCTTTTAATTCATTGAATATGGTGGGTGTTCAATGTAACTAAAGTGGAGACCACCTATTTGCATCATCTATAAATACTATGGGGAAAAAAGATGAAAAATGTACACAGACACAAACATATTTTAACTAAAACATTGAATATAATTTAATTACCATTATTTTCAATGTAATTTTATTGAAATTGGGTTTTCTTTTAACCGCCCACAAACACCCTTAATTCGCATATAAAATTTAATGGAAACACAATATAACGTTATCTATATGAGATAAATAATGAACAAGTAAATGATTGAATTGTAATTGTAGATTAAATAGTCTTATAGTTCATAGCGCATTGTTATTTAGATAATTTTGTTGAAACTACACCATCAGTATAGGATTTTCTAGTGATAACGACTATAGTTTTTACCCACTTTTTCAAAAAATTTTCTCCAACCAGATGAGAATTGATAAGGAAAATTATACTACAGACTTTCTAATAGTTTTACTGTTGTTAGTTTCGATGAGAAAGAAAATAATCATAAAATCTAATTAAATATTTTGTTAAACAAAATCGTTTTTTTATCTATGAAAAATAGAACAACACTGTTTAACAGTAAACAACATCAAAAATTATTTAATAAATATGATCTACCATTGGCTTAATACGAAGAACTATTCACATCATCTAGAATCCTTATTCCCTGGTTTTCTTCACTTGAAATTGTTTTCAGTTATCCAGTGAATATTACTGAAAAGAAAACGAAATAGTATACACTATACAGTAGTTGTAAGAGAAATAGGATGTTACCATGATCTGATTATTTATCTAACGTTTATAGAATATGGGAACCACAAGAAAGTGTGTATATGTGTACCCATGAAAACTTCCTAATATGATGATGTCTTAGCATACGATGAGAAACAAGAGAATAACACTCTTCTCTGTATAGATTCACTTGTGGCCTGATACTTCTTCTATTAAAAATCTTTTTTGGTACATTTGCTACTGTTATATTATAGGGAATATATTGAAAATTATTCATAATAAAGGACTAAACAAAAATAAAAATTCTTTAGTCAAATACGATACGGAATTGCTTTCAATGCAAATAAGGAAACGAGTATAGAATATATTTGTCCCTTCTATTGATATTACAAACAAATAAAAAACCCATAGATGATATACACTAGCTCAACTGTTTGTCTAAAGGCACTTTAATTAACGTAAACGTGAATACTCTGTGCCTTTGTTATCATATGAAATTTTCGTATTTAAAGGGAATAAAAAAGGATACAAAATAGGATACCAATCGACTTTATATCTGTTGGTATACATATATCAGTGCTGTAGTCTCTCGTTAAATTGTTTACAATTAATAGTCGTTAACTTGTGGCAATAATGTAAATTATTTATCTTTTAAGTTCCAAACAATTCTTATTTGTGATCATTAACGAAGTCTATTTGATTCAATTTTTTTTTTATTTAAAATTTAAATCTGTCGTTAATATGCCACCATGTTTAACCAACAATCTAATTTAAAATTGAATATAATTAAAATGATAGTTTTCATATGTTTAACTTTTTCGTTTATTTGATCCTAAACAGATGAGCATTTAAATGGAAAAGCATAGAAAACTAATTCTAATAATATTTTCTTTGGTATTGATACCGACAAATAACATTAAAAAAAAAGTCTAAAAACCGAATTTAAAGAGAACATTTAAATTGATTCTGTATAAAAAATGAAATAAATTTTATTAAATGCGTTCAATTGAATTGCCATCAAGAGTGCGTTTGAACAATTGATACTTTAAAGATCTCTAAAGATCCAGATGAAATACAAAAACTGATTGCATAAGATTTACCAGAGACAGTAATCAGTTACCAAATATTCTCAGGTAAATGTCTTAAAACATCACTCAAAGGGATTTCTCATCTATATTTCATCAGATGAGATTCTATTTGAATAATGAAAATGTTATTTTCTGTCTCACTGTTTTCCCTTCATTTTTATTATTCTCTTATTCTCTTATTCATTTTTCTACTTCTATGATTCAAATGTATACACAAAAAAAAATCTTTCTCTATTGAACATTGGACTGAAATATCAGAATAATACAAGCAAAAAAAATCGATTGACTGCATTGAAAACGTAAAACCATTTTTCAAGATATTCAAATATGTATCATCAGCATCCATGGAGAAAAATTTTTTATAAAGCCATTGAATATGATGTGATACTTTCACAGAAGAATACCAATTTTTATATTCATCGTATTAAAGAATATACTTTCAAAAAGCAATCGGTACAATATCTGAAATGGTATTTTTTGCTGTATATTAAGAATAAAATAAAATACAATTGATATGTTCATATAAATTTAGTGTATTTTATATAAATTTTTCATAAACGTTGAATAATGTTTTATTGGTTTTCATTGAAGTGTAAAAAATAATTTCTCTTAAAACATACATTTCGTATTTTATATTGTTACTGTACAAGATTATATTGAGAATTTTATGTAAACAATATAAATAATGTATGTATATGATAAGATACACATTCATTTTAATTATGTAGACATTCTCAACGGTTGTCAGTTTCTTCTAAATGTTACACAACTGCATTTGGATAAAATTGATATTAAAGAGACTAGATGATGTTATTGATATTAAATGTATGAATAATAAAACTCATTACATGAATGAATCCAGTTAGAATGATATTTTTAACTATTCACTGATATTTAACTATATTTTATTTGAATATATTCTAACAACTTATCCATTTGTTATAACCATGTAACGGATTGTACGGTAGTTGGATGCTGTATCTATCACATGTAGAATTTTCCAAATAGATAATTAAACCGTGCATCAAATGATAGCAAACTATCAAGAGAGTTATCAAGTAATTTGTCAGTTTTCTATTCAACCATCGCATATATCCTGGTCTTTATTAAAACATTTTGGTTGTATTATAAGAAATTGTTAGATTTCCTTTCTACTCTCTACCGTATACAAGTTGATGTATAATACGATGCTGTTGGTATGTGTTATTTTCCCTTATCCTTATTTCCGTATCCATTCAATGACAGCATCCCTACAATTGTGAAAATATCAGCTAAATTTCATTTAAAATTAAATATATACACTTGTACGAAACAATAATATGGTACATCTTGAAGACAAGAAGACAACCAACATGTCTTTCCTTCTATCCTTTCTGTTCACCGAATATATTGCGTACCGCTTCTAAATGTCTCACATGTTTTATATTCATTTCAATGTGTGTGCAAGTGTGTATTTATCTATGGAAAATTTATTTGGTACTGACTCAATTCCACCGTAATACGCGAGAAGGTGAATGATTAAAGTGATGCTATAGATTTAACAATGTTTCATCTGTATACACAACGTCAAGTTACTTTCTTTATACGATTGAGTTATTCTTTTACTTTTACTGTCTTTTTTCTGTTTCAATTTTATTCAATGGATGCATTTGTTTTTTTTTTTTATTTGAGATGAACCTGATACACATGAAACATTAAAATTTTAACAGAGACACACCACACATTTTATTTTTCACTGGGATACGATGAGACATGAGACATAAAATCATCATACCATGTTACTCATTAAAACACCATCGTATAGATTAATCAGAATAAAAAGTGTTTAGATGGATTACAAATTCTATAGTGATTTTAATGTTATTTTATTTTCATTTTGACTTCGATGATACGTGTTATTTATTCCTCGTCAGCTAAAATAGGTAGAATTTTATTAGTGAAACGAGAAGAAACAAAAAAAAATTGGAAAATTCAAACAAGGAGAGTTAACTAAATGGAAATCAAAAAGAAATGAATAAAGAAAACAAATGAATAAAACATTGTAATACAAATAGAGACAACGAAATCTATCTTAACTGTTGAAAATCCATTTGAATGAAATAATAAAATATTTTCTTTGAAAACTTGATGTGGCAGAAGAAAATAAATAAAAAAACCGAAAAACAAAAAAAAAATCAAATGTGAATACACCAACGATATTTTGAATCCCTCGTTATTAAACATTATAGTACAAATCACAATAATCCTGATGTTTTATTATAACAGCTACTGGGCATAGATAATGGTACAGTGAACACCCATAATACTCACTGTACTTATGGTATGGGGTATCATTCTATCCTGAACTAAAAAATAAATAACAGTACAACAATAAAAAAGAAAAAAAAAAAATTGAAAATAAAAACCATAACTGAACAGTCAGTGATTGAATTCAATTGGGAACACCAGACATATTTGAAATATTAAAAAATTCTTGCGATAGACAACGTAAAAAAATAATCAATAAAATAGAAAAATAATAATGATGATTATTTCATTGGAAAATTTACTCGTAGAATGATGATTAACAATCAACAATTGAAGCGCATTATGACATCATTTCAAATTAAGATAATTAATTGATAGCGCCTAATTATTGATTATGTAAACGATTTATGGTATCGCCCACCCATCATTAAAATTTATTATTTCTTTTGCATTTCGATTAATCGGTAACGCGAGTTTCTATATGGCATAATTGTAGGTGCCCGGAAAACAGAAAAATTAATAATCAATTTTCACAAAAATGTACTTTAGCCAAAACGTTGAAATGAATCAGAAGTAAACATATTCTCAAGAGATTTATTTGATTTGAATCTTGATTACGTAAAAATAAAACAATACACAGAGAGTAAATGAAGTACACAAATCTCCGTGAAAACGCCAAAGGTAGTGGATATTACAATTTACTTTTTTTCTTGATTTTAATTTTCCATTTGTGGATTTTTGGTCTGTTAGCGACTTCAATTGGGTGTTGGACACATAAACACCAGTGGCTGTAATACAGACCGTATCACAGTAGTACAGCCCCAAATGAATTATGGATGTTGACTGACAATCCATTTTAATTAATTGGTAAAAGTCACCGCATTATTAAACAATTATGTAGATAAACCATGAGTGAGTGATACCAAATATAATGAATTATGGAATCGTGCCCTCAGATTTGTGGCAACGCAACAGCCTCAAAATTTGTAAATCTTTCAATTTAATGCCTCACTCTGTTTACATCCATAATTTTGTGGCACTGTGATGGTATCCTAATTCAGAAGCAGCATCCAATCCTCCATTTCATATATGTTTAGTTGTTTTCTGACGATAAAGATTTGATATTCACTTCTTATTTTTATTTCTCAGCTGAAAAAGATATTTTATTGTTGTCACAGACTTTATACATCTAGAATATGTGTTATTAGAGGTAGATTAAACATCAAAAGCCTAAATTTAGATGAATTATATTGGTAATTTTGAGGCGTTGATGCAGTCAACAAATGCATAGCATAAGACACTGTCACTGAGATTGGTTGAAGAGAGAGAGAAAAAAGAAAAATTATATTTATCTGTTGTTTAATGGGAACTGAACGGTATAACATAATGTTACATGTTGGTTGATCCATTGAGGTGCATAATGAAATTCATTAGTTGAAAGAAACACATAAAATATCGCTTAAAACATTCTGATGTATTGATTACATGGAGTGATTTGTCTTCTGACTGACACACTTCTTTTCCATATAAACGGGTGTCTCTATTTTACTTTTATTAGAGGGGATTTTCTTCAGTTTTTTTTTTTTTTAATAGCAGATTTTATGTTGGGTTCTAGTATGTTTATGCAACACCCTCATTAAGTTGTCATCATAATTAAGATGATGTGAATTCACTTGGTAGAAGAACACAGAGGAATTAAATTAAATTTTAGTGGTTTTTATTGTGCAGCATTTAAATTCATTACAGTGTCTGGCGTATCAAAGAGTTAGGTACTTTCGTCTAGTTTATACGAATTCTTAGTTTGTTGCAACAAATTTTAATTTCGATTTTTTGATCCGTTTAATTATTAATTGACGTGCTAACGAAATGCTTATAAGACATTCACTCAGTGCTTTTTAAAGAAAATAGCATCCTTTTAGGGAAATGTTATGAATATTAATTTATTTTAATAAATTAAAATATCGGAAAGCGTCCATAAAATTTTTATTCGCTGATTATTACTTAATCTGATAATAAGTATTCGATAGTGCAGCATCACTTAGGAACTGATATTCTTAATTAAATTAAATTAAAGAAAACTCGGATGATTTCTAATGTTATGGCTAGATAAATATAACATTGAATCTATAAATAATCGATCCAATCGGATGAAACGGGATTCGAGAATAAAATATAAACGGATTAGTGGGAATTGATTCGACGGTTTTAATTTTTTAACTCTAAGTATTGGCTACTGGTCGCTTGTGGCGCTAGTGGCTACATCCTGCTGTCTGAACACCCCGTGTATACAGTTTGTTTTGACGTTTGTTTGTTTACCATTAAAACACGTGTGAATCACAGTCTGACCCGAATAAGAGACCGGGCCCAAACAAATAGGTACAAAATAATAGAATCATTGGAATTGCCTGCAATATAAATAATTGTACTATTGAGTCATAACGGAGTTTAAATTATTTACGGAAGGTTTATGTTCGGTTTAAAACGAAGCAAGTGTTCACGTTTGAAGAAAAAAAAATTCATTGAATATAGGAGCAGTGGATGGTAACAGAGAAATTTTAGTGGCACAAAACAATTTTATTTAAAATACTCGTCTACATACAATTAGACGAATGAAATAATTATATTACGTAACAAATACAACAGAAGTGGATACCTAAAGAAGTTAAATTGCGTGTGCGAAACGTTTGAAAATCTATCTTGGATGATAACTGTTAAGTTTTAGTTTAGTTAAGGAGTCCAATAAAACACGTGCGAATATACAGTCTGATCCGAATAGGAGACGGGACCCAAACAAATAAGTGCAAAATAACCGAATCAATTGGTTCAATTGGAGGAAATTGGGCAAAACCGTAGTACATTGATACGAAGTGGTGAAGAGAAAATTCTTCGGACATTGAAATCAAAATAAAAGATTTAAAAATTAGTTAAGGAGTTCAATAAAACACGTGCGAACGTGTGTGAATAGGTGATCGGACCCAAACAAATAGGTGCAAATTTTGCAACAAAATAATAGAATCAATTGGATCGGAATTGCAGCAATTACCTTTAGAATAATGGAAGTTCAATCAACTCCTGGATTTTGCTTAGTGTGTGGTTCGATCTTGCCACATTTGAAGGCAAGAGGACAAATCGAGTGCTACTTGTGCCATAATACATTTCAACCAGAAGGTTTGTAATTAATTTTAATGCACATAGTCTAAGTTATACTAATTTCTTGTTATTTAGTTCTTGGTTGTATGGAAACTGAATACACGATTCACTTCAATTCATACAAACCATCATCTACTGATAAGAAGAAAAAGAATGCTGAAGAGGAGAATGAAGGACCGATAGTGGAACGTCGGTGTCCGAAATGTGGTTGTGATAAGATGTCTTATGCAACATTGCAATTACGTTCTGCTGATGAAGGGCAAACTGTTTTCTATACCTGTATCAAGTGCAAGTAAGTGATGCTAAGAACTTTGGTGAACAACTCAAATACTAATATTTTACTTTCCATTTTAGGCACAAGGAAACTGAAAATTCATAAGATCTGCAATTTGTACATTCAATTATCTATAAGTTCTCTGTTATAATCATAATGTTAATTAAATCTGTTTAAAATCATTCGTATTTCTTGAAATTTTTTTCTTCTTCAGAATGTTTGTTTACATGTGCACCAGATGGCATGTAAATGCAAGTATAGTCCTCCATTATAAAAATCAGCTGATTGTGTTTTTCTTCTTAGTTGAATTGAAATTTTTCAGTCGACTGTCGATTCTTCTCAAATTAGCACCTGAATAAATTTTATTAGTTAATTTTGACTATTTATAACCGTTTTTCCACTAAAATTAATATGTTTACACTTAAGTGAGTTGAACTCCACTGATTAATTATACAAACGACGTTTAATATTAACCACCACAAATAGTGAATCAGTGGCAATAGAATCAACTGCAAAGTGGTGCTACATAAAAATTGATTTAAAATTCACATATTTTTTGCTTATAATTGCACTCTTAGCTAATAATTAACGAACGTAATACAGTGTTATATCGAATGACAGTAATTTACGAGTTCTTTTAGTCGCAAAATTAAAATAATATTCAGTGTGGAAATAGAAAATTAAAGTGGGTTAGTAAAAAGGTGCGGCGCTTTAAGAATTTTTCTTTTCCAATCATC
Organism: Coboldia fuscipes; assembly: GCA_001014335.1. Classification (NCBI taxonomy): domain Eukaryota; kingdom Metazoa; phylum Arthropoda; class Insecta; order Diptera; family Scatopsidae; genus Coboldia; species Coboldia fuscipes. Next base: position 240,840 of record JXOR01000496.1, on the reverse strand, counting down.
AATGGAATACCAGTTGGCTCATTTAATATTCATGATGAGCAGCCACTAACATAACAGCATTTTGTCTGAATAGTTTTAATAAGTAAATAATAAGTATCGAGTGTAGCAGAAGTATTGTGAAAGATCGTTCAGTTGGTATACGTTTATTTTGGGTGGAAGTAATTAAGGTGAAATTAATGGCAATTTTTATGTGTGCAAAACAGCAGGTGTAAACATGCGATTTAATAAGAACGAGTTGATTACAATTGCTAAACAGCCCAGCCAAAAATTCGATAAGGAGGGTTTGCTGTTCATAACCGAACGACAGGAAGGATTCTTCAGAAAAACTGAAGGTAAAGTTACACATTTAAATGTTGACCTCCAACACTAAATAAATGATGAAAGCGATAGATGATAATTTATTCTGCATCGGTTGTGTTACGGTTGTTTGAAATTGTCCGTAAATAGTGATAAGATAATAGTTACTTTCAGCGGAATATCACATCAAACAGGGCAGCCGCCAAATAAAATGCATAGCATGAATCTATGCCATCATTATGTTTATAAAGCATGCGAATAACATTCGTTTGGAATAAATATCTCATTATGTGTGTCTAACAACGTTAATAATTTGTTTGGAATCTCTCGCACTGTGTTTCTACAAATCGACACCGTTTTACGTGATTAAATAATATTGCTTGTTCAACGAAATAAATTATATATTTAGATGCAGTTTTATAAAACAGAAATACCTTCATATAATTTAGTTGATTTATGTTTCGTTTATTTCTTTTTTTTTTTTAGTTTAAATCTCATGATTATTATTATATTTTATTATTATTAAAGGGGAGTTCAGTGTGATTTCATCGAATGGATGTTATAAATTGCCATCCCGACGTAATTCATTCAATTGTATTGGCGGAACATCGAAAGGTTGGATATTGTGTACAGAAAAAAAGAAACAAACTGTTGGGCGATTGGGTTTATCATTGATTAATTATACTTTCCACTAGTTTTGGCTAACAATAATGAATTTCATTAACTAATATTCTATTTAAAAAAAAATTCATTAATCACTCAATCCGCCTTATTCTCCTTGTAACGCTTTTCGTTCTATATAAAGAATTGTAGAAAACAAAAATCAATTAAAATGCATTCGCGCATTTTAAACCGATAAATGTAATCACAATGATTTACTAATATTTTTATTTGTACGCTTGTTGGTTTTTTCATCTTTTCCTTATTTATTATTTATTTATAGCGGTAACAGTTCTATCTGAGATTTATAATATTTATGCTAATAATCAAAATAGATTCCGTGTGAGATAAATCCACATTAATCGATTCAAATTGTTGGTGTTAATTCTTTAACTCTTCTTTGTTTCACTGACATTGTATCGTAAATCCTCCTTATTTATTAGTCAATTAGAGTAATAAGATCTGTTCTCGTAATAATTGTTAGTGGCTGTATACGTACTACGTCCAATGAATTTCAATTGGGATATAATAATTGATTTCTTTTTATTCTTGAATTTCTAGTGAGCTTAGAACGATGGTGCCGATTACGGGGTAATCTTCTTTTCTATTTGAAAAGTAATGATCAATTTTCTGAACCGCAAGGTGTTATTGTACTTGAAAAGTGTACACCAGTAATACAGAATGAACGAAAGGAACACGATGGTTTTGTATTTTATATTGGTATGTCGTTTTAACTGTTATCTGTAATTAAAAATATATTAAATAATAATATTCGTGTTTGGATGTCTAGCATTTCAAGATGGACTGAAACAACGATTAGCAGCACATACAATTGAATCACGAACCAGTTGGATTTCGGCAATTAAATCATCCAGTTATACAGAAATGAGACGTCAATTACAAAAGTTACGTGAACAAATTGAGAAGAAGCGTACACCAGCACAAGATGTTGATGTTGATACGATGAGAATACAAAGTGGACGTGAAATAGGTGATCTGATAACATTCTAATTAAAATCATTTCTCATATTTTTTATAATTTTTTGTATGTAATATTAATTTCATTCTATATGCATGGACTTATTGATATTCATTTGTTATCAATTTTATTTCTTTTGTATGAACTGATATGATACTCAATAAATTGAGTGTGCCAATAACATTTCTTCTTTATTTCAACTCATTTATGTAAATTTTAATTTGATAATTGCGGAATTTCTGTAAAGACATTTAACTAACATCTTATTTAATTCTAGACATCAATTCAACACCGATTTGTGAATCAGCATTAAGTTGTGACAACTTATTATGTGATGCACATGGAAGATCACCAAACCCATCGATATCTGTTGAAGTAACAACGAAAAATGGTCATGATTGGATTAAATATGGTCAAACTGAAGTATTGGAAGTAAGATCAATTTTCCTATCATTCACAATCATTTACTTGCAATAAAAGTTTTTTATTATTTTAGCGAACATCGAACCCCAATTTTTCTTGCACCATTCAATTTCGCAGTAATGATGGATTAACAGATGAATCGCAAATTCGGTTCAACGTACTTGACGTACGCGAGAAAGTATCACAAACGGCTGTTCCATTAGGAATAGCATTGATACAATTGAATGAACTACAAGAGGAAACACGTCTAAGAATTCCAGTAAAGGCAGCAAATGGAAACACAGTAGGATTTATTACCATTACCAATTGGTTACCAGAAAATAACAGGAAAATAAATCGATCACCAGCCAAGAAGGTGGAACATCAAACCCTTGGTCATCGGAGATCCCAATCGTTACCACCGAAATTGGGTGTGAAATTATTTGTTCCGGCACATGAAAAACTCTCCTTAATTTACACAAATCCATGTTTGAAAACATATCGATTTCATTCTGGTCTCGGTGGAGATATCAGTGTACAAGAACTGATGATGGAATGCCGTTTAAGTTTTCTGATACCACAGCAATTACTGTAAGCAAATCCCTATTTTATATATTTAATGTATAAAATTCTGATTGTTAAACATAACATTTTACATGGTTTTTTTATAGTTCCATTTGGATAATGCGTGAAAAGGAATTATTACAAGAAATTTCTGGTATGGGTGAACTAGGCGGTGAATGGCGGAATAAGCAAATGGATTTGTTAGATAAACATTTAAAATTACTTAAGGATTATTCGCAAGCGAAACAAACATTACAACAATATAGTAGCAATAAGAAGTGCTTAAAACCATCATCAAATAAAGGAGATGAAAATCTCGAGTTTGTTCCTGTTAATCTACATCTACAACGTATGTGTGCTCATAACGATACGTTAAAACGTACGGGTACATATGATGTAATTACGGTTGGTGCATTTACAAGGCACTCGGGTAAAAGCAAAACCGGAGGACTTATCAAGTAATTAAAATCAAATATATATTTTAATTTAAAAACTTAAACAGTTTTATTTGTATTATATAGATTGCTACAGCAAGTAAAAGAATCACCATCCCGTATGGATCAAAAATTTTGTCGAGTACAAGCTGCAAACGATGCGGTGCAAGCAATTAAGCAACTAAGAAAAGAGGTTGTTGAAATAATGTCACAATTGTTGTTTTTAGCAAAATCGAAAAATTCATTAGGAATGATGCCGCTATGTAATGAAATGATAACAAAAACCAGATCACTATTGAATATGTGGGAGCCAAGTTTAGTTGAAGAGGTGTTTGCTTTTATTGAAACGCATCGTATTATCGACCAGCCAGATAACATCGCAAATTCCACAGTAAATAGACATTATACGCTGATATGTATATTTGAATAAACAATCTAATTGCGTTTAATTTTAGCCCATTTCACCATTCAAAAAGATAACACAGCAGCTGGGAGCGCTTGATTTGAAATCACCGGATCTAGAGGATTTTGCAACACCAATGGGACCCGCTCCAGATCTGTGGCCACAAATAAGGGAATTAAAAAATTATCAAAGTGGTAAAAATGATATGAAACAAAAAAGCCCATCGGCAACTGATTTGAATACGTTAACATCGATACAAAATTCAGTGAAGTCATTTAATAGTGCCATACAAGAGGCTAATAAGGATGCGAATAACATCCGTTTTAGTGAAACACATTTTGATGTAAATGGTGATATATCTAGTACTCAGGAGGCTGAAAATGCTAAACAGATGAACAAACAAGATTCCGTTGAAGAGATTCTTGATACTTATAAACAATTGGAAACGAATAAATCTGAGATACTCGGAAACGGTGATGAATATGATGAAAACGGAATGCCGGTACAGAATTGTTCGATCATTTTAGGACATCATGGAACATTTTTGGATACAAAAACCATGACATCTTGTCCATCGGCAAATTATTATCGGCCAACTGAAGAACCTGAACCGCTTGACTTGACTCAATTGAACATCGAAGCGAGTGTAATGTGTCTCGTCAGTAAAGTTAAGTTTCTCTGTGGTCGATGTGGAAGTCCCGCAGTACGACTTCGTACACCGAAAGCTCCAACACAACGAGGATTCAATAGTCTTCCACCTGATATAGTAACTAATCAACCGTCATTGACACCATCAATAGATGAAACACATATCAGTTTGGAACCAACAACGGAAACAAAACAAGAAAATATTACCAATCCGGTAAATCTAAATTTAGCTTTATCCGAAGCTGTTGGAGAGGTGGCAAGAAAAGTAAAGAAGGGAAATAAATTCACCGATGGTCTAGATTTATCAATGACAAATGATTGGGCGTCAGAGTTACGTCCCTCAATGAGAAAATTACGGCATGCAATGGATGGATTATTGAAAACAGCACGTCTCATGCACTCTGTTGAACGATTGCAACAGGATATGAAGAGAACAGGATTCACTTTATCCACAATGTATAGACGAGATGTTTGTTTTTCTCAAGCGGTAAGTATTTATTGGTAATAAATGGTTACATGATACTGATAGTAATATGAATCTTTAATTTCAGCTTACGTCATTGATAGCTGGATTAATGGCCCGTTTCTGGGGCAATTCAGTAACACCCAGCTATTTAAAAGTAGTTACCGGTGTTGGACCGATTGCATTCTTCGAAGGTTTACTTTCATTATATGGAGCAGAAACAGATATGTGGAGTGATATGTGTATAGCTATTGAAGATTTGGGTGCAGTCACATTTACCATAACCCGTTGTGTTCAAAAGTATGTATACTAGAATTTGATAAAGGAAACTAATGGCTTATTACTATTCATTTCATGTCTTTTAGAGAATCAAAGAATTTTCCATTACCCCGTATTTTGGGATCACGTCAATCATTAAACGTTCTATTACCAGTGCCAGATTCAGTGTACTGCAATTTACCATCAAAAGATAAGAATACGTTTAAAGTTATACCCGTATTCTTTAACATTGGAATCAATGAAAAAGCGACATTAGCAGAAACCCTGGGGTACACAAAAGAACAGAACCGTTCTAATTGGGATAATTTTGATCGATTGAAACAGTACGTAATTCGTTATAAGAAAACTACATTAAATTTAACGGATAACAGACGTAGAGGATCAACAAATGGTCCAACGTGCACCGATTACTTGGCTTCCATGGAAGAATTATTGAGGCAAAACTGTTCAAAATGTGTCAGATTATTACACTTGGCTGAAGATTTATGTCGTTTAATTGAAGGAATACGGTTCACTTCATGTAAAAGTGCAAAAGATCGTACTGGCATGTCAGTTACCTTGGAGAATTGTCGAGTGTTAACAAAAGAATTTCATTTACCAAGCGGCAGTATGCAGAATGTGTTGGATGTAATGCGTCGTGAAGGTACTCGTTTAGAGAATACTAGAAAAAATGTTGGTGTACGAAAGTATGCATTTAGTTTGCCTCAAACATTAGCGTTACCGCAACAGTATCGACCACCGAGTGGTTCGTATGGGAATACACAGACCTAAGAAGAATGCATTATAGAATCTTAGAAAATATAATTATATCAAAAATACAGGATTTAGAGTACATATTAAATAGTGAGTTTTCAAATTAGGTACTTAACATTGATGAAATTTATGAATTTACGTAATTATTTTAATCTATTTAATGTCTAAGGGTTGTTGAATTACTTAAGTATTGGTGTTATGAATTCAAATTATTTTTCTTGTAATTTTCAATTCTTCCCGTTATACTATATTATGGTGGTTAGTTGAATTGGACAACAACGAATATGAGATGATAATGCAATAATGTTAAGACTACCAAAGCATACATGCAATTTATGTGCCAAATTTTAATTTTCTATGTTCTATAAAATCTATTTTTTTTACTACATATAATTTATTCAATTTATAATACTCTTTTATCTTTTGTATAACTATGATTATGATAATATTTTAGTGCGTATTTACCTCATAAAATATTTAATTGTAGCGAATTATTTTAATTGAAAAATAAAGAGTCTTAGACGATTGATTAGATAATTAATAAATGTATTAATCAATTGAACAGTAATCGAACAATTTCAGATTCAAGCAAAGATGTTTCAAAATAATCGAAATTATTCTGTAATACCGGTTACAAGAGCAGTGCCTCGCAAAATCCAAAATTCTGATGATCTTTTTGAATCCAATAAAATATTAAGAACGAAATTAGTTGAGTGGCCAGTGGTCGACAAAACGCCAGCTCTTACTTGTGTCTTGTACAACGGAGACTAAAATATTCTGGTTAAATAATATTTTATATGGATAGGAATTGAAATATTTACATCATATCTGCCTTTGGGTTCAACGGTGACGCAAGGCTTGAACCACACAGCAGGTAGTCGAGGTGTCAACTCTCCAAATTTAGCGTCCACAAGTCCACCTTGGCTCGCCTCCCAACGAGCACCTTCTATGAAGAGGCCATGTACGAATATGCCAGTATGAGGATACGAAAGCCCTGCATACAAAGGTGGTAACTGTAAATAAATTATTTCTAATCAATTACCATTATTGACAACAAAAATCATTTCACACGATTACATCTTTTTCTCCCGCTTTATGCCGTTCATAAATGTCACCTTGAACTAATGTTGGTCTTAGAATTTCAAAGTCAATCTTCAAAGTATCAATCGGCAAATTATGACGACGAGCATGAGTCTGTAGAGTGCCAGTTAAGAAAGACTGTGGAAAATATAATCCGCTAATCCAAACTGATCTAGGAATTCCTTGTTCTACCCAAGTCTGTTGAAATTATATTTAATTAGAATTAACAAAATAGAAAAGAAAGTGCCATTTATACCTGAATAAAATCTATGCGATATTGAAAATCAAGCACCCAATATCCCAAAGATTTGGTTGATAAATACCCTTTGTTTCCCCACATATGAGGTACTTGATTATTCAAAAAGGCAACGAATACTGCCTCCAGTTGTTCGGACATTACAACGAATCCTTTTATAGCTTTTTCTAACGTAATTAAACTCTCATGAATTATCTTCAGCAATTTATTAAAGCGATCAACTTCTTGTAACAACACTGTTGTCAGAGATGGCACTCTTCCTTTCGGATCAAGTTTTACCAATTTCGCCTCAATATTATCTGTGGAGATGTTTTGTTGCAATGCCGCTTGAATAGTTTTTATCATATCTAATGCAATGTCATCACTGCTCGTATCTCCTCCACCACCTTCAGTCGATCTTGGCTGCCCTTCCAATAAAGTGTTGATGAAGAATGCAGTTTCTTTAGTTTGAAATACTAAGTTTGCATTCTCATGTAGACCAAAAACTTCTGGATTATCATCAAATGGTAATGCAGCTGTATACTCTTTAAATTCCTCTAGCGTATCTCCGTCTGGACATCGATATATCCCGCTTGGACTGTACGCGTAACCATGCTCAAGAATTCGACTAGAAGAAAATTGTTTAAGAATGGTACTAAGACAACGTTGATCCCAAGAATCAGTGACACGTCCACCCCAAGTTATCTGTCCGTTAACATACTCCAATGCATCCCATGGAATTTTACGCGCTTTATCTCGACCAATATAGACATCAAGGGTTTTCAAGCCACACTCCCGATCACTCTCATTGAACTCGTAAATAATATTCCACCCTAATGGACCAAATTTACGTCGCTCCAAAATAACACCATGGAACATACAAATTCCGAATACCATTGCTCTCCAGTGGTGTCCGAGAGGATGAACTTCAAAATAGTCCTTTGATAGGTCACCTAATGCTCGAGTTAAATTAGCCTTCAGACCTTTGGGGGGTTCATTTGTCACTTTTACGGAGTTTTGAAGCACACTCACTGGAAATGTTCTTGATGGCATTGAAGACAAATATAATCGAAAATCGACGTGAGCTTTGATTACACCCAATGCCAGATTACGTACGATGATTTCCAAACTTGGCATCCATGAAGTAGCTAAATGACAATTCTGTAGAAATACCCAATGACCAAATGTTCTTCCTTTTTCAATCAGCATTTCAGCTGTTGGACCTTGACCCTGTCCAAGTGAAATAGAATGCATTTTCTCCAAATAATTCATATCTTGAGCGAATCGAAGATAAGCAGCCATTGGATCAGAACCAGTAGATAGCAGAAAGATTAAAGGAGTTACGTTATTTGTATCGGCATATCTAAAAGAACATGATTAATATAAATTATCAATTACAAATAATTTAAAATACTTACAGTGAAGGTAATGATGTATTGTTAGCTACTTCAGTAAATTTCTTCCCCAATGTAGCACGCACATATGCTCCAATAGCACTCACCAATTTTTGTTCAGCAATCGATGTTATTAACATTAGTTTCTGGAACAGAAGAATGCTATTGGTCCAATCTTTTTGTGCTTTTCCGGGTTTCGGAATAAATGAAAATTCTTCTGAGAAATCGCCAAGTGTTAGATTGATTGTATTAAATAAATCATCTGTAAGACCACTAAATTCTTTGTATTCATGTTGTAAATGTAAGCAGCATTTCCATTGATGATCAGTTAAATTAATTTCATTTGATTTAACTACCATTGGAGCTTTTGATCCAACAGGACCACGAATAAGGAAACTAAATTCGCTTTCAGACACACGACCTTCGTGTTTCTCTATTGCTATCGATATTAAAAAACTTAAAATCAATTTGTGTTTCTCAAAAAGACCTCTGGACACATTCAAATAAATTGCGTAAACTTCAGCTTCCATCAGATATCCGAGTCGTACAGCTAATTCCATTTTTGAAGTTTCATGTGGTTGAGCAATAACAGCACAAAATACAGCAGTGAAATACTTCAAACTGAACTGATACATTGGGTCAATTTCTCCAATGGATGCTACCACGAAGAATAGAATAGCACCACGTCCAGCCAACACACGATATTTCTCACGAGTTGCCGTTATGACAGTCTCAGTTTTTTCAGTCTCAATTAAACGAGCAGCAATTATAGCAGACGTTTCCTTGGCCCCATTCAATGTCTCGACGAGGAGTTCATCATCTAAAATATTTCCTTCTGAGGAGAACAATAATTTGAGGACCTTGTCTTCTAACATCAACAACTGTTGTTTGTCTGTATTGATACGAACTATCAAATCACCACGAGTTTTCTCCATTTCTGGCAATTCAATTGCTACTACTTCACTGCAAAATGATGATTGTTAATTTTGTGAACAAATTTAAAACGAAATAATGTAAATTACGCTAATAACTGATCTTCTAGGCCCGAAACTGTTACAAGGAAGTTCACCAATGTTACCATGATACAAATCTCTGGGAGATAGTGAGGATTCGATAACTTAGTAGTCATATAGAGTCGAAATCGTGCATCATAATCAACAGCAGTGTCGCCCAACCTAATTAATAAACGCCCTCCTTGCGAATAAACACTTCTTGCTAGCACAGGTCCAAGCGTAGGATCCACAGATTCTTCCAATTCTTCAATAAGTAAAGGAAAGCCTTGCCGAATACTATAAAACGATTGATTATAGTTAAATTTTATCGAAAATGAGACAATTTTACCATATCTCCAAAATTCTCGATAAGTTTGGATCGGTCATCTTCAATACTCTCAAATCATTCGGCGTCTCCATACTTCGAATCCATCTGTTCGCCTGCTCTTGAGGATCAATCATCAATGGCCACCGTAAAGCTTTCGTAACAATTATACCATTTTCAATGGATACCTCATCTCTTGGTAAATAGTTCATGTTCCAATGACGTATCTCATAGGCTTCACCAAGGACAGAAACCAGACTGGAATTAAAAATGTATTAGAAAAATTTCATGAAATATACTTAATTACTTACTTGAATGTAGAACTGCTGGGTATTTCATATTTTCGGCATTCTTTTACCCAGCGAGCAGCCAAATCTTGTCTATATTGTGTTGAAAATGCTCCCAAGTAGGCCACACAAGCTGATGCAACAAGCACATCGCCTGGAACTGCCCACAGTTCACTTGTCAATTGTTTCACACTCTCACCCCAACGGATTTCTTCTTCTGATAATGCCGATGTCAGGCGACCAGCTCTGTTCAATCGTCCAGTTGTGAGGTCTACATCATCTTGGATTATTTTGAATTCAGCATTCTTCACATCAATCATTTCCTTTAATTTTTGTAGTTGACCCTCAACTTCTGCCAATTCTTCTTGCTTCTTCTTCAAGATTTGCATTACACCCTTTAATTCTTCTTCTGCATTGCGATGAGCCATAATTTTCGGTTCAACAACTTTGTATACACCAGAGAACTTGTCCATAGCAATTACCCATAAGCATACAGACTTCGCTACACGAGATACTTTCTCTATTTTAGCTGGGTCAAAATCTTTATGATCAATGTACTTCTTCACTTTTGCAAGTGTTTTCTGTGGGATATGTTCCTTATCATATTCTAATAATTTTTTCATGAAGTTCACATCGTTCAATAATTTCTTAGCCGATTCCCATGTCGGTCTAAATTGAGGCAACATAATATAAATTAAAATCGAAATATAAAAATTATTCAATATTCATACTTAGCATTTAAAAGGATGCAGACAGATTCCATGACAAACTGCACAAGAGCCGGAGGAGTTGTAAAGGATTTCAATTCGTTGATGTCGTTTTTAGTAATTGAGTTTAAGGCATCTTCAGCTGCCTTTAATGCTGGCATTGCTTCTTCCAAATCAGCAGAAGCTTCATCAGCAATAGATTGACATTCATCAGCTTTTACTTTGGCTTCTGCTTCATCTTGCATCACATTCTTTTTAACTACATCAGCTGCCTTGGTATCAACCGCCAACTTTGCCAATAGCTGTTTCATTGCAATCTGTTGCACTTCTAACAATGGGAACATTTTTTCTAGATCAACCTGCATAACAGCAACCAACTCATTTGTTTCCAGAATCTTATTGAGACCATTTTCAATTCTCTGTCGTTGTGCCAATATTGAATTTTTTCTAGTATCTAACAGGTTGTGATAGAGTTTCAATAACTCCAAGTAACTGCTTGGTGTTGTGTAATAATGTCGCCTTTGTTCTTCATAAAATAGATCAGATGCAATTTCTACGGATTCATGCATCATAACACAAATCTTCGCCAATTGTTCATTCTGTTCTTCGTTTTTAGCCACTGACCTAAGAGATCCAACAGCAACAGAGAATAAGGCTTCCGGTGGCCATTTAACGAACCAATCAATCGTACAACAATTTACTAGTGAAGGGAACATTCTGCAACGTCGTCTGAATGCATCACCCACTGGACTCATACATATTACCAAATGAAGATTTGCTTGCACTCTTTTGATAAAGAAGTTAAATATTCCATCTCGACTGCAGTCTAGCGTTTTCATTTTCATACACGGATCTCTACATCCCAATATAACTTTCTCATATTCATCGCCTTCATACAAATTTGGAACTTCGCCAGAGTTTAACATATTATTTATATCTTCCAAAAATTCTTCTTTAACAATCTGGGTATCTGTTATCAAGAACACGGTTGGATTGTTTAAAACACCGGCTTGCCAATAAAACTTTCTCAAGTCCTCATGAAAATTTCCTTGATCATATCCACGGCTCAATTCAATTTGCACACATTTATAACCATTTATATGTGAACCTAATCGGGTTAGTGATTGCTTTCCCATGCCAGATACGCCAACAAGTAAGCCGTTACCTCGTTCAGCTCGCAATAATCTAGCCAATCTAATGATGTGTTCTATGGCATCCTGAAACAGAATTAAACGCATTTCTATTCCGGTTAAGCCGATGTAGTCTTCCAAATAATCGAACAAGATACTCTTCAGTTTCTCCATATCTTTAATTTCTTCGTAAATTCGATCTTCTACAGATTGACCAAATACCATGAAGTCTCCGAATATAACCAATTCATCAGGCTGGACAACCACTTTGCCAAAATATTTCTCCTGAGTTTGTGCCATAAGACCCTTGAAATACGTTTTGTCCTCTTCGTTGATCAATCGATCATGGAATACGCGCATCGATTCGTGATAATATAATCGTTGCAATTGAAGTTCAGTCACATATGTTGAACTCTCTGCTTGCAGTACCCCTTGAATGCACTTTGATAAGTCACGAAGATTGAAAACATAATGAGATTTAGCCGGCGTTGGTAATAATTCTTGGGCAATTCGGCCATATACATCTACTGCAGCTTCAACTATTGGATCAGCCATGGGTCTGACAATTGCAGTAAAATCGAATAAAAAGCCTCTCATTATCGCAGAAAAGATGGCAGTTAAAGTTTCAATACTGGGTGGTGGCAGAAGCAGTAATGCAAAATGCCGTACAAAACGAGGAGTCAAAGGATTTCTACCTCCTCCAGGTGGAGCACAAGCGCATCCGAGAACAACATCTACAATATCCTTCCAGAATAACTTGTCCCGATCATAAAGACCATGGAAATCCAAGAACTGTCTGCAAGGAATACGAATATTAAGGAAAAATGGCTCAAAGAATAAAATAAATTTACCTTAAAAGTTCAATAGGCGGTTGACTTCCATATGTATCAAGTTTAGGCATATTAACATCATCAACAAATATAACAACAATTTTATCGAACGGAGCACCCAACAAAGTACGTTTTCTTCTTTCCAGTCTAGCTTCCATCATTTCCTGGGTCCTTAGACTACTCGTTTGAGCAGAAAAATTCAAAAAAACTGGTATAATATTATTCGCCGAAAGTTTGTTAAGCACCGCTTTGGCTAACACAGATTTTCCAACACCAGTTTCCCCAGTAAACATCACAGGCTTATTCTCTCGGTAGAGCAATTCTGATACGTATCCAAATTTGGCCGTATCCGTAGTTGGAACAAGCATTTCAAAAAATGCAATTTCCGAATTAAAATTAAATTTGTCAACCACTTCTGACCACGGCTGCCATTTATAAGTTTCAAGATTCACTTTGTAGTCCCACAGGCTTCCATTTGGTAGTCTACGAAAAAAATACCGTTTAAAAACAATTGAGAATGGTAATATTTGCACAGCTACTCTGAATGTTTATTTGAGTTCATTCGCTTTTTAAGAAATTCCTCCAAAGCAACACGTGATTTCTCAACAAAGTTCCCACCAATAGACCATAGCATACCCCAAATAAATAGCTATTAAGGAAATTCCAATATTTATAATAAATTCTGAAATACTAAATATGAACTAACCTTCGTTATAAGACCCATTGCCACTTCACTATCTAAATAAGCAAGGCCTTTTACTTCTTTCGTTGTCGTCCCAATAATTGTGCATAGCATTGATACTTTGCTCACCTCCACTTGATGTATAGCATAAAAACCATTCCTGCGAGCGAATATTAAACACTGATCAAAGTATTCTTGGAATAAACGAAGAATGGAATCATTTTGTGCCGCACTTAATTGAGTCTTTGGGATCTGCTGTAACCATGATTGGATAAGTGGCATCCAACCAAGTTCACCTGGATCGATATATACTATACCACAACGTGATACAGTAGCTGGTGAAGCTTGTGCTAAATCTTGTACCTCAAACACCATATGTACCCAGGGTGTAAGTTTAATCCGCTCAGAATTCGCCAAACACAACATTTTATTGTCATCTAATACCGTGTTTAAATTCTCAATCCATACGGCGTCGACTGGTCCATCACATACAATCCATTGATGTTCTTCCTCGACAATATTAACAGCAAAGCGTACTGCCATTCCAAGAAGTCCGTCCTTCCACTCCAATGTTGCAAGATTCACAAAACCGTATAACTCGTCGGCTGATATAGATTTTGGATTCATAGTTTGCATTCGCACATTCCGAAAATTTGGACCAGGTACATTATCCTTCCAGCATTTCGTTAAAGCACATGCTAGTGTATGTAACACACTTGTTTTCCCTCCACCAGTGGGACCAACAAGCATCACGCCCCAACGCACGTTCATTGTTTCATACAACTGGATGTTCTTTAATACTAATTCTGGCACACTTTGTAAATTCGCATGATGCATACAGTAAACTAGAAACGATAAAGTTAATATTTCAACTGAATTTCATAAGAAAAGTAGTTACGAATATTATCTTCCAATGCACCATAATTTGCAACCGGTAGTTCAACTCCAGGGAACAAATCACCCAAAATACCTTTGAATAAGACTGCATCATCCGCTAAGAATTTCGGTAGATTTGAGTCTCTCAATGCAGCAATCAATGTAATATCTTCTCTTTGATCGGGAGAGGCTCGTTTTAATGCACCTGCCATTACCTTAAGAAAATATATCATACAATATCATATAAATTTCATAAACATATTAATAATTTTACCAAGACGCTCTTAACAGCTCTCATTCCAAAGTCATAATGATCCTGTTGACTCAATTGTTCACTGCATAGCTTGTACATTTGAGTCATCTTCCGAGATAATACCTTTGATGCCTCGAATCCTTCAGAATACAAAATAACTTCAGCGATCAATGCGTAATCAGGAACCATCATAGCAATAGGTCGGAATAATGCTTTCAAATTATCTGGCAATTCAGTACGACCGGCATATCCAGGATTCATAGTAATGAATGCAGCACAGGCCATATCTAACTTAATTTCTCTTCCTTCAAAGTGGAATCGCTTTAATCTCATTGCTTTGGCATTTCTAATAGTAATCAATTGCTGTGCAATCACAGATAGGACTTCAATATCAATTCGATTGAATTCGTCAAAGCAACACCAAGCACCAGATTGAGCCAAACCAGAGAAAAATCTTCCCATCATCTTATAATCGAGACCATCAGAACAATTAAACACAACACATTGTTTAGCCAGCGCCTTTGCTAAATCTTTAGTCGTTTCTGTTTTGCCTGTACCAGCAGGTCCCGCTGGAGCTCCACCAAGATCCATTTGAACAGCACCCATAAGACACATGAAACAACTATATAAAATGCCAATATTATTCATGGAAAATATTGAAAAGAATTATTACAGTTACCGATCAGTAAGAGGTGTAATGACCAATACACCACCGGCCCCCAAATATTCATAAAAGTATGGAATTACAGCAGATGACATTCTAGCTTGCATTACTTCATGATTTTTCATCCAATAATACCGCAACATTCTCAACCAATTAAAATCGGTTGATTTTGATACACGACTCACCACTAAACTGGTGATGGAATCCTTAGCATGTACATCTACTGTAATCAAGGCACATAACACTTTACGCAATAACGGATTTATATCAGTCCGAGCAATAGAAGCTAACACTGATAAATTTTTCACCAATTTATTATCAAAATCTTTCATATTTTGAATTGTAGTTTCATCATCTGGACCGTCAAGAATTGCGTGTACCTCAAGCGCCCATTGCTGCTGAGACACTGTCAAAACTATCTGACTTGCATGATCTAAAAATATAATCAATTAGAATCTACATACGTATGACTCGTAATACGATTAACGCATACCCATAAACCACTCTGATCGATCCTTATTAGGATAGCAAGTGTAAGCAAATTTCATGCACCGTTTCAAAGATACAAACATTGCTTCTTCGACTTTGCCCAGCCAATCTTCTACGGGACCTCGTGCTTTTAATCCCTAATCAAAAAACCAACAGAATTAACTAATTTTCGAATGTACGAGTTATTATTCTCACCCGACCAAAAACAATCTTTTCACCTTCTGGAGAAATCATACCCACTATATCAGTTGTGAGAATGGTCTGTCCTCCTTCACCTCCTTCCTTAGTACCGAATTCTAACTTAGCTATGGCATCGAAACACTTACGTAAGTGAGGCTGTACTGCATGGGGATTCTTAGTTTGTGCTAATATTTCCAGAAGTTCATCATTAGATAAGAAATAAAATCTTGGAAAAGCAACACGTTTCACTTCTAAATAAGCCTCAAGGCATTTGGTAATTTCATCTAATAATACATTACACATCTTCATATCTTCCAATGTTTGCTCATTTGTCATATTGGGTAAAGCCAATGGAATTTTAGCAACTTTTCTCATTGTATCTTTCCAGTGTTTATCAACCACAGCAAATTTTCTTGCCTCGTTTGGCAGTTGCCGTTGAATGTCTGGTGCTGAAAATATGGCTTCCAAATATATCCACGATGTTTGACAAGTCATCCATTCATCCAATGTTTGTGCGAAAATATCCATTAAACGAACCCATTCGTCTACGCGAGATTTAATTGGACCAACATGACGGGAAGCTGCAATTGTGTTAATATTAATATTGGACTCATCCAAGACGGCTTGCAATTCGTCCATTCCAGCCAATATATAGACGTCCTTGGCATCGCGATGTGGCACCACCATAAGTTCAAATTCTTTCCACGCATTCTCAACTTTCCTCAACAAGATCTCCAAACCAGCTTCAGCACTTGCTTGTCCCGAAACTTCAGTAATCAATTGAGCATTTGCTTCGGAAAAAGCATCAGATTCTTCAAAATCGGTAAGTGTTAAATTTTCGTTGCCGATAATTCTAGTGCCAAGTGCTTGTTCAATTGTAATCCAGTGACGCTAAAATTCATTATAGCAACATAATTATATAGAAGTACATAAGCAAAAAGAAAGAACTCTTACAGTTTTTATTGCATTATTCCTCAAGTAACCGATGGTTGGTATTTTCTCTTTGAAAGCTTCACACTCTTTTCTCAGCCTTGGCACTATATTATTTTTCGGTATATTCTTTTCCAGCAAAGTACAATTTTTTATAATTTTCATATTCAATTCGATTATAGTTTCCATATCTAAAGAATGGAAATTATTGTTTTGGTAATAGTTGAGTGCTGCATTCCATTCATCTAAGCTTTCCCACAACATTATTCTATACCGAACTTCTTGAAGGCATGCATCCAATGCGTCGAACCTGGTTACATCAATCTGCAAGAAATTATTAATCCATAACTGTTTTATCAATAATGAAACACAATAATTACCCTGAATTCTCGTTGATATTTACGATACTCTTGTGATAATTGTTGCGCATTTATAAGTCGATCATATAATCCCTGTAACTCCTCTTTGACTTGGGTCTTATCAGATTTATCATCGATAAGCCATGGCTTCACAATTTCTACATTTATCAATTCAACTTCATCAAATATGAATTTGATATCCTCTTGCAAATGACCAGCTAACAATTCAACAAATATCGGTTTTTTCTCGAGTTGTTCCGCTCTAACTTCTCTGCATTCCAAAATCATATCCTCAGTATCTACCGAAGTATAGAACATTCAATTAATGATATACTAACTATTTCACTCCAATAACTTACCCATATATTTTTCTTTTTCTTCGTCTTGTACCGGGATATCAAAGTCTTTCATCAGCATGAAACACTCATATGCATAATCAACATCAGCTATTAAGTCTTCAATTGATTGTTCACAAGTATCAATATATCTCATAAAATGAACATATTCAATAGTGGTCTCGGGCATTGTTGTCATCTTAATCATTAATTCTTCTGCTCGTTCTTTTAAATGGTCTACATATTCATAAGTGATTCTAAAAATATTTTCAATTACTTTACTGATAAAGCATTGTTTATATACATTATCCCTACTGAGGTATGTGGTTATCTAAAACCACCAGCAGTTCATGACAAACAGGAATGACTTCAGCCTTAAAAGTTCCTTGCTTCAATTGCAATAGTCCAATATTAATTGAAGGTAAAATGCCTTCTAATGCCTCCATCTCGGTATTGTAACGTTCACAGTAACCTCGTAAAACTTTCAAATCCTTTTCACTAGTTATTGTCTTTGGATCGGTATTGAAATCAATTTCATAATTAGTTCTAATTGGTTCGAAACGTTTAACGTATTCAACAGTCTTCTGAAACGCATTATCGATAATTTCAAAGATTAAGTCACGATCCATTTTCAATTGTTTATCGTCACCAAGAATAAATTTAATGCTTGCTGGTTTACCACATAAACGTTCCTCCTGTCTTCCCATTATGCTTGGCCTATAAAACAAATATTTAGTTATCATCAAACATCAATAAAAAACGTGAACAACAAAATACTTACTCCGTGAACTGATTATAAGTAGAATCTGACTGAAATCTTGGTATTTTATTTATAGCAGATTCAATTAGATCAATCAATTGATGTAGGATATGCTTTACGACATAGTGTGGTGGATCAACTTCAACACATGTAGGTTTTAGTACCAATTCTCCTAAAAACAGAGGAATCTGTGGCTTGTTGGATGGACGAGGCGATTCAATCTCTTCATCCAGTGCATCAGTCGCTAATTGATCCCACGTTGGCCCCACTTCATCGTGTAATTGGAAAATCGATGATAACTGTGCCATTGATTTATGTAGCATAATATGCAAAAATGTAATAGTCATGTAATCACAATAATTAAGGAAGCTAAAAAAAAAAATAAATTGTTTATCCGCTATTGAAGCTATTGAGTATTGTTTTACTTGGATAACAAAATGCAATAACGTCGTTTTCGCGCGCGATCTGTAAAACTCATCATTTCACGGAGTTTCTTGGCTGTAGTGTATATCAAAGCTTCATCGTGAGGCAGGAATCCTTTAGCGGTGATTGCATTATAACAAGCTTCATCTGAAATTAAATTCATTATTACTGTTGTAATTTATCATAAACCTGCGGCCATTTTACACAACACTGCAGTCATGTTAGAACGATAATCAAGAAGACTGTCTCTGGCAGATTCGTAAGTTGCCATCTGTGCTTCAATAAAATAAAACAAGTGAAAATCCTCAATTGTAGTGGGATCGATAAACGAAACTTCAATAAATTTGCAATATTGGGTTCGCATTTGAAGAATTGCTTTTGCCAACGGCGGAGTCACCAAAAACAAATTTTCACCAATAAAGCGACGTGCTTCTTGAAATTTACGATATTTGATTCCCTTTGACCAAAACTTGAAGGATTTCCAAATTCGAAAGTTATAGAAGCTCTTGATCTGGAAATAAATCGTCTATCACGTGTACAAAAAATTAGCAATAAACAGATAACTTACTTTAATCAAATTACAGTACAGATAATACTCATTCAGCCATATATCCAATTTAGTAAAATGATTTTCCGAGTTACTCCAATAAGTGACTCCATGTCGGCTCAGTGTGAAATATTCCGTCTTCTCGATTTGACTATATCGGGCCAACATCAAACTGTACGGTGTAAAGAACTCGGAGCTCTTTGGAACACTGTAAGTTAGATAAACAAATTCATCTTTTGAATATTTCGACACCTCATTCTGGATCAAATCAATCAAATCCGTGTTTTCTGGTCCCTGCTTCCTCGTGTAAATAGACTCATCGTCTAAACTCCTATCGGTCAATATTTGTGTTTGGGCTTGTCTGGAAATAAAATTAACTTTAAACCTAAGAACAATTAGTAAGATTAGTGTCACTTCTTGTTATTACAATTCCGAGAATTTGGCGCGTCTTTTCTTCGGAGGATCGCGTTCTGAAATGTAAACAAAGTAAAAATTGAAATTAATCACTCCTAATTTTAATTTTATTGAAAACAGACTTCTCAATTCTTTTTTTGAATCAGTTTGGGGAGCAACACGTTTTCTTAAGTTGTACTAGAAATATTTATTATGTGTTATACTGTGCTATATAAGTGAAATTAAGTTTAGTGGATTACAATTATGTTGGTGTCTTTCTCTTCAATGAGACCTTGATTTTCATAAATATTCTGATGGGGTACATGGAAAGGTGCAGCACTACCACTCACTCTTTGCATCATAAATGCCTTTATACATGGAATAGGATAATCAAAGAAAGGAATCAGGTGAGTACATATTATTTAATTTTTGGGGAACTTTTGGGTGAATACTTTTCGAGTTAGTTTACGAAAAATGGTGCGTTCAATTTCCGCATCACCTCCGACTGATCTGCGGAATAGCAAATGCCGTCGATCAGCATCTGCATCCTCCGAGGCTCTACGGTCACTTTTATTATCCATTTTCCAATATTCCGATACTTTTCTTTTAACTCTTTCTTTCTTTTAACTTCTTGTTGCTATTTATTATATTTTTATTTTTTATTATCCACAAATTTCAATCTATCTTTTATTTATTAATTCGGTATGACGGAATTATTGCACTTCAATATGACTTGTACATGGATATCGAAGGATGAGTTTTGAGAGTCAAATAATCCGTGTGGCAACGGTTCCTATTGGCAATGATCCGTCGTCATAATAAACGCACGTTTATAATCAAATTTTCACGTGAAATCTGATGAGAGAGAATGAGAGTGGAAAATGTTATTGAAAATATTTTTAAATTTCTACACATTTATTTGTTTGGAAACATGCGTGTCCCCACGTTCATAGTCTCTAGAGAATTGAATGAATCCGTTGCTAGGGTTTGGAAATACTCGTGACTCCACATTCAGTATAACGTATTCTAATCTACATAAATTCTCTGTAATTCAAAAATCAAACAACATCACGTAAAATACCGTTGATTTTTAAAAATATTGTTGTATTAAACTTTATTCTAATCTTCTTTATATTTACATGAATTTCATATAAAGTATTCGTTTTTATTAATAATTCATTTAAAAACAGTGCTTCCTCGTAATTCAGATGATGAATTCAATCAATTGCATAGAGATAAATAAGTATTTAGACCACAAAACATACAAAATAATTGATTTCATTGGTGATTATAATATAACTATACAGTAAAATAGATGAATTTTTAAAATATTGCTTCGAAATCAATTTAATGCCAATACCATGGAATTGCTGCCGATGAATGGCACAACCATTTAAAACAAGAAATAGTCCAAGAACAAAATAGATTTAATTCGCTATTACTTTGATTTTGTCAGCAAAATCTATCAACATACTCATATAATACGTGATAAATGATGCCAAGAGAATCAGAATAATTCGATGGTTACAATATAATTCCTTATATTGGATCTCGCACTGTAATTTTCATCATACAATTCATATAACCGTTTAAACGTTTAAAGTGTTTATCTAATCCCTGTGATCCAAATTGATAAAAAATTATATCGTTGATTGGCTTACATACATAAATTCACTCTACTAACAATAAAATTAATCACCTAGTATAACACATAACACCTAGTTACAGCTACAGTTTCAATTACTTATTAAATTAAATTAACTAGAACATTACAAATATGATAAATGTATTCATTTTAAATTAAATTTTTATTCATCTAAATTGATAGTGATAACCATGGTGTGTCAATAATGTCCATTATGACGGTGTGATTCACGTCTACCATTGCCTAAATGTTGATCACGGAATTCACTGCGATGACTGCTTTTATGATGATGGTGGTGGTGGTGCCGCTTTTTTTCTCCTAAAACATAATCAATTGTATTTAAATTAATCATCTGTTTTCAATTATCATTGATTTACATTTAATTAAGTTGGTGAATTTATAAAACTAAAGATCACACACAATAGTTCCCATCGATATATGAACACAGAAGAAAATCTGATTTTAATTTTGCTTTTTGTATCAGTAAACAGTATCGAAATGAAAGTCAATGCTACCCGAGAGAATAAGTAAGATGGAAAATCACACAATAGAAAAGTTGATGACTCTGAACCCAAACAAACAAACGGAGTCAAGTAGCAATTAATTACATATTTATAAGTTTTCATATATACAATTAGATATCAGAGTATTCCCATAACATTTTATTTAAGTGTATCACATCTCTGGTACAGTTCAGCTTTAACACGGAGGAAAAACATCAATTTTATTTAAATTTGTACAAATGTGTTTTTATTATCATTTACCTTTAACACAAGCATCAGCTACTACCATCTCAGAGCCATCTCGCATACCGAAACTATCTCTTCCGAAATCACGTAGATTCCTAAAATGAATTAGTTACACAATTGACTGTTTAGTTACACTTGCATGCATACACATTTAACTTAACGAATATGTAAACTTTTATTTTAATTGCATTTATGTATAAGATGAGAATAGAATGAATTTGTTTTCTCACCTTTCCAAGTTATCACTGGCACGACCTAAATTTGGTTGATCCAAAGTCTCTTTTCTTCTCAATTGATTATGTGCTGAACTATTTTTTGATGCCGATTCATGTAAATTTTCCCAGGCTTGCCGATAATACCTGGAATCGTTATGAAAATCTATAATCAAATACATTTGATTACAATTAAACTGCGATTTACCTGTTTAATCCGTTTCTTGATTCTGAACTAGAACTATTGAAGGAAGCGACTGTGTTGCAATCTGGTGATGCACGGTGTCTATAGTGTTGTGTAGTACGATTTCTAAAATGATTTTTTTATAAAGAATTCATGGTTAACAATCATTAAATTACATATGTACAATGATCATTAAAGAGCTGTTTAGCAATAATGTTATAGTGAAACAGTAAACGGTAGCGAGAACTAATTATAAAAGAACTATCGTATGGTCAGTGTATTGACTTGAAACCAAAAGTAGTAATATATAGAATGAGTGTGTATTCAGTGTAAGTTATAGTGAATGCCAAATAGTGATGAGTATTGAACGCTTACTTTAGAGATAAAAGACTAGTTGGACTATGGCACAAGTATTGAATGTTCTCCTCAACTCATAAGGGATTGCTAAAATATCCAGCCCTTGACGTGTAAACACCTCGGCCAAATGTGTTTATGTCACGCCGGCCGAGTTTTTGATCCGGAAATGGTAATGCTAATACTGTGTACCATCGCGAGGGCACATGCTGATCATTACGTTTTTGTTTTAATGTATGAATTGTTGACACATGCTGCCTATGTTCGGATGTAGGTTTTACGCTATATTAGATGAATTGTTACACATAATTCAATCAATAATAATTCATCAAAAGTTTACTGTATTTTTTATTGCTGTTTTTTTTACTTAGTGTGATAGAAAGGAGTTACAGTTATGCAGAATTTATGGTGGATTCATTTGGTCCAATATTTGTGCATTGGTGAATTATAATTTGTTTTGATTTTTTTTTATATTAAGTTTGATGTGTGCCCTCGCGGTTTCATGTTAAACGGAAAAACCCAAAGGAAGAGCAGTCTTGATTTAACATAAATTTAATCTAAAGAACAGTTTGTCAATGAAAAAACAATCCAAATAATTACCAAATAGAAATTGAAATCCAAACGCATGCATTTTCACGCCCCAAAATGTATCCACACACAGAATAAGAAAGCTACCAGAACCAGTGTTACGAATATAATTACGCTTACCTTCGAACAAGTACAACGACAGTTGTAATGATTGCTGCTAAGAAAACGAATCCACCAAAAGCTGCAAGAGCTACAATAGCGCCAAGATTGAGGCGAGCTCCATAAGTCTCGTTGGAATTACTGTCAACGGAGAATGGTATATTCACATTTGGTGCCTGATCCGTTCGGATATTTACGCTTCCTGCAATCTCATTGTCTTGCGGATGAGCATTCAAAATGACATTGTGAATATTCTTAGTTGTTGTTTCGTGGATTGTTGGTAGCGGCTTAACACTTAATGGCGGTGATGATGGTGGTGGCGGTGGTGCTCCATGACTATTGGTATGTTTTGGAGCAATGACAACACGGTCGTTGTCTCTAGTTGGGAATTCTTCACGAACTGTTCCAGGGATTGGAATATCTGTAATAGAGTGATTCATTGAGTGAAGTGAAACTTGACATTAAATTGATAGAAAGTACCATCTTTCTCTTCTGGAGTTGTTGTTCGTACGGTGGTTGTTGTGAATCTAGTGCTTGGTCTTGATGTGCGGCGTGTGGCTGGTCGTGTTTTTGGTGAAGGTGATGTAGCTAATGTGGTTGATATTGGTATATCTTCTACAAATTTTTTAAAAATTAAATTAACTAATTAATCTTTTTCAATAGTCATTCATAAGTACATACCAATACAGCTTGGCGCTGGTCGGTCCCATTGGCCTGTGGCTAAGCACGACATAAATTTGGGTCCTTCAACTTTGAAACCTTTTGGACAAACTATTTCAACACGAGATCCATAGAACGTGCCATTCGGTGCTGATATTTGTACGTTTGATGGCAAATTTGGTGGTACTTCACATTCAATAACTGTAATAGATCACTTAAAATAATTGAATCAATTTAGATGTTTGTAAAACACTTACTTCCACATCGTGGTGGTGGACCGTTCCATCGCTCATCAACATCGCATGTGAGCATAGCACGTCCCAACATTTCATAGCCTTCATTGCACTTGTAAATAACAGTACTTAAATAACCAACAGAACTATTGACTAAATCATAAGAACCATGTGGAATGGAAGCCGGTAAACCGCATTCAATGTCTATACATAACAAAGATCAATTGTAATTAAAAAGTTCAGTCAACAGTTAGAACATTTATAAAACACTTACGTTTACACACTGGTGGGAATTCATTATAGAATCCAGTTTCTAAACATGTCCTAGTCGATGGACCAACCAATAGGTGTCCATCATCACAAGTGTACTCAACAGTAGCGCCCACATCAAAAGCTCTTGGTGCAATCATTGTCGAATTTGGTGGTTGTTCTGGACGTCCGCATGCTTTTGGTTCTGAAATTTTAAATCAAATTATTTGCTAACAGTGTTAAAGATGAAAACAGTAAATTGCTACTTACGGTGCTGACAAATAAAGTTTAATGGTGTATTGCAATTTGTATCACTCCAAAGCCAACCTTTGGATCCATCAAAACGAGCACAGTCATCATCTCCGCCTGGTAGATTCCAAAATGAAACAGTTACATCTTCACCATCGATCCACCTCCAAGTGTTGCGATCTTCTTGATCTCTTACTGCACCCATCCAGTACTGAGATGATGCATCACTGCGATGTCTGCGCCACAATTCCCAACTGATGAATCCTTGCAGTGCTGGATTACTTTCATTGATCAAAGTGCCGCCACGTTGTTTACAGAATGCCAAAGCATCTTTAAAGTTTGTTGGCTGCCGATTGTAGAAGATGTAACATTTGCCATTATATGATGCCGATGAACCTGGAGGTTGATCTCTGAATGTTGGACACCGTTCAATTGGTAATGCTTGATCAGTGTAAACGAAAGCTTCACAAATTGATAATGGGCTAGGTGTGTTCACCTCAAGGTGTACAGAAACGAAAGCGCCTGGCATCGGTGGATTGCACGGTAAGAAAAGCGGTTGACCTTCTTCTAGGACTCCAGTGAATCGATTACAGATTGGATTTGTTCCCAAATCTGGACGATTGTTACCCACGCGAACAACAATTGTGGCTGGTTTATTGTTACCTGCAAAATGTCAACATTGATAGTATTAAGGTTCATTCAAAAAAATATAATTTAAGTCACGTTTTCTTTTATAATTGTGAAAATCATACACAAGATGCATCATAATTTCCCTTTAATTGACATTAAGTTATATACACGAGTTATTAAATACGAATTTTGTTCACATAATTTGGGGATTTTGTTTAAAACTTTCACTGAAATTTACGTTAGGTTAGATGGTTTAACAATAAAATACCATCTTTGCTACTTTTATTGTTCATTTTGATCACGAACATAAATTACATTCGGTATAAGGAAATTTAAAAAAAAAATTACCTAAACTGATTTGCAATATAATTTCACCGAAAACAAAACTCAATGGAATGATGAATAACATGATTAATCTATGCATTTGCATGCGACATTACATGATAAATTGAAATGAGGAAGAAGGAAGACAATTTTGACTTAATTTGAATTAAACATTAGTGTTGGTGTAACTGTGGTTAGCTAATAAACAAATAAAACTTACCGCAACATGCTTTTCCAAAGTCTAATCGCACCAATTGCACCATGTACGGTTCCAGTAAATTCACATACCACCATGGTACACGTTCTGGTTTAGTGAGCGAACATGTTTCTGGTGTGTAAACGGCTGATGTTGAACCATCAATTGCCTTCTGTGGTATTCCTGTGCCATCAGTTGAAATTTGCATAGGAGCCTTACCAGCTGCCACATTTAATACTGTTAACAGAATACAAAAGCAAAAATATAATTATTAATAAGTCGTATGACAACTAAAAGTGCGTCATATTGTGCTGTTATGTAAACTATGGAATTGTCAAGATAACAGTTAATCGATTTCAAGAAAAAAGAATAAATAAAATAGACGAAAATAAACTAATGGTAAGAAGAAGTGCTTTCGGTCTACGGTTTCTTTCACTTCAATCATCCCGTTCTTTACTTATTGATCTCATCTCACTCCGTTGTAGAGCAGATCAGTATCGAATTCTGGTTTTTTGTTGGTGCGCAATCATTACAAAAGAACGCATAGAATCATAATGAAAACGGTTATACAATAATACGTGAAATAACGTATCGCATTTAACGATCACTGTTACATAATCATTCTTGGACAATTAACAATAGCTCAAATATAGAAGACGCTCCATGATACAATGTTACTTAATACTGATGTCTCTTAGAGTTAAGGATTTTCTTCATATTTTCTTTTGGTTGTTTTGAAAATACAACTTTTCATAATGAATGGTCAATGTTGATTAATAGATTGCTATGAGCCATGGTTTACCGTTTCTCACTGTATGGAACTGTGTAGACCAACAACGTTGATATCATCAAGTATTTATTCGAACTACTTCACCTCAGGTGTTTATAATTATAATTTATAATATATTTTGATTCATATTTAGAGTAATAATTTAAATAATTAATCAAATAACATTGTATCGAACTATTTCCCATAGTCTCATATTCTCCAATTATCAATTATACTTCATTCAGTTCTGTTGAAACTGACTGTGCCACAAACCATTTATTTATGTAGGTATCATTTGACTTTATAAAGATGATCATGTTCTTGTTATTCCTTTACCACCAAACAACATGATCTTATAATTTATGCCGGTGAATTTCTTTAACGAACTCAAATGTTTTTATTGTTTTGCCAACAGGGAAAAAATAATGACTGATGGGCATACCTTCAGAACCTTTCACATGAGGTTAATTATGTTTATGATACCAGTGCTGTATTAAAACACTTTTATGCATAAATTATGCGTTTAAGTACTTACATTTAAACTTATACATATAATTTTGAAGAGAGAAATATTTAATATGCTACCTAGACTGACACAGTAAACTACTTATTCAGAGCACATCAAAACTTATTGTGTATCATTATTAATAAGACACGAACCGATTGTTCAACATTATTTGAAAGAAATATATTACTTTGTGCCAAATGTTGATGGTTGCCATTGCATCTATGATTTATATGTTGATTTCACGATAAAATTAATCGTTTTAACGCTGCATACTGTAAATATGTGTCGCCTACGATCATCATTTATTAACGTACAATAAGCCTATTGACTACACCTCAAATTCCTTGCATTTCAATGGTTTACCAGCCAGTTTTTAGCATATAATCGATTATAAGCCAGCACTTAAATATTCAACACCGTTTCTTTATACGAAATAATAGACCCGGTTATTTATTTTCTTTCTCTGAGGCCTATGACTGCTCCAGTGTTACGCTAAACGATGCATATAATTCTTAATTTATAATCGGATTTTAATTAACATTTCATTTAAATTCAGTTGAACAGGTTCATAATAAAGCCAATGTAAATTAACGTAACATATCCGATAACATTATCGATTATCATTAACCGTGCGAATACGTAACAACAAGAAATGTAATAATGAAACAACATCAAATAGAAAAACCTAATCAACTGTACAATGGAGTTAAAGCCATATAATTATTTAGATATTAACGTTACAATTATGATTTATATATTGGCCGTTTCATTAGATAGAATATAGAAAATAAAAATTATGTTTCAATCTATCATTCGGTCAATGTATTCGATATTCCATAAAACTAGATAAGTGGACAATCAAGTTAAACGAAATGTCGCAAAACAACGAAAATATAAACACAAAAATAAATTACAACGCAAAGTAACAAAACCACCTCAAAGTGTAGTGGGACATTTCTTATGGGTGAAATGCTTTGCAAAACTAAAGAAAAAGAAACACAATTTTTTATAAAATAAAAAATTTACAACATTATTAACAAGTGTAATCATTAAACTATAACTGTAACTCTGGTCTAAATAATTCTCAACTCGGAATATAAAAGAGTTTATACTAAATGCACAACGTATAATGAAAAAATGTTCAACTTAAGAAGTCAATAAATGTTTAGTCAAACAATCGCAAAAAGAAATAATCATTAGATCATTAGGTATGTAGATTGAAATCTAACTATGTTAAGTGTTGTCTTATGTGAATCAGAGGCACACTAACGCATAGAATTCTCGGTTAATTTTTCTTTTTATTTTTAACAAGATCAAATTATGTTGACGATAAATGTTTCAACTATTTGTGATAATCAAAATAAGAAATTTTATCTTACCCCGAAATACATGAAAAGTATTCAATTCACCTAAATTTTATCTAAATTGGTGTAATCCGATTTAAAATGATGAACATGTTCTTTCGTTTCTTTAATTGTGACATTCATAATTTTCTATATAATTTATGTGAACTCATATAACTGGTGCCCCGTAACAATGAATTATCGTTTCTCGACGACTATGAAACAATTAAAGTGAGAGTACCGAAATTATAGTTAAATCTCTTAATTAAAAGACACAATTTATGACTTACGGTATTGAAAGAGAAAACTAATTAGATACATTTCTATGTATCCTCATTTGAACATATACTAGATGAAATTTTATCTGGTAACACATAATACCAAATAAATCAATTGAATTTCTATCTTTGGCATTGAGATTTTTATAACAATTCGTAAATTAAAACGTACATTAATGAATAATGATAGCAAAAGATGATTGATCTAATGACAATTAAAACTTATTTTATATTTTATTTACTACAAAAGAAACAAATTACAATTTGTTAATGGTATTCATAATTTCTGAAAAAAAAAAGTTGAAAAGAATTTAAATGAAATGAACCACAAGATTTTTATTCAATTTATTATAACGAAAGAGAACCGTTACATTTGCTATAAAGTGGCTCATACGATCAACGACTTTGTTAAATTTTCATTTTCCATCTCTTTTTATTTCACCTGGCTAAAACTGTAAACATTCTTTAATCGTATTGTCAAATAATCAGAAACCAAATATAGTTGTGTGTGTACCTGTGCGAAACACCTTTTAATAAATTTTATTTTAATTCTACACGTTTTATTTTTAACGAAAAAAATTACCAACAAAAATTAATTTCATTTAGCCAATTAATAATCGTTGGTATATTCATAAAATAAATATAAATTTTTACCAACGATTAAGTACACCCATCCCAGAAAGCATTTCACTATATAATCAGATGAAAAGATCATCTCTGTGAAAATTATGAATGTTTACTTTTCAGGTCGCGTTTTAATTCAAATTGACGCATAAAAATAATTTTTAATAAAAGTGTTGTGAAACGACAACAAATGAATGAACAGAAAAATTAGATATTGTCAAATTGCTTAAGACCATATTCTAAATTGAGACACTTTCTCTGTGGGCCCCCCTAAACTGTAATAAAGTTGACAATGAACATTGTTGGTTGGTAACTAAGACGGTTTTTTCTTTCTCTGAATTGATCTAAAGAAGTATTTTTTGATCAGAATTAGAGGGCCACTGGACAACCATACAGACGAATATGAAATCATATAAAACTGTAATCGAATACCAAAATGAAATAAAAAACAACAACAAACCACCTGACCTAAATTCAGGTTCGTGCACACCTTAACACAGTCTATAAGATGACCACGCATTTGGTTAGACGTTTTTATATCTCTGTTTTCGTCTGTTATTCTTCCGTATATTATATGAGTTTAATATAAAATCACCAGTCTTTTACTGGCTGTTAAGAATTAAAAAGAACCCAAAACATTCAAACAGTTTTAATTTTATTTTTTCGTTGAGAGCCACGTTATTAAACAAGAAATTGTTCACTCATTTTAGTTGTGCCCATTTGGATGATTGGGAGCGTGAATGTGTATTAAATCTCTGTTCGTACAGACGGATGTCATACACTTTCTATCAAAGAATTCATTCAACATTTCTTGAAAACACTTTATTTATGAATCTGATGAGAAAAAGTACACAAAAACACCTTAACGACAAGTGAATTTTAATATTTCTCAACTTGAACAATTAAAACAGAGAGCGTCGGTTGTTTAATTCTTGTGGTAACTATAAGAATTCATCAAGTGAAATGGGATCAACCTTGACCCTTCCATTGAATTCCTGTTGAGATTCTTGTTTTCATTTATTTGGTTCTCGGTCAGCCATTAAACGTACACATTATAATTATTCATATTCAAAGATTAATGCATTCATTTTGTGGGACTTTTTGTAATAAAAAATTCAAATTCCTCTAGTTATTAGACGCCTCCATAAACGTAATCTGGCTTAAGAGCCAATATTATTATCTTTAAATAAAAATTTCTCTCAATTTTAATCGAAACATCATAAGTTCGATCAACTTTATTTAGAAATTCATCTTTACTTAATTATCGATTCAATTAATATTGAGATAAATCTCACTTTCTATTAGTCATAGCGCATTACTAATGGATTAAATTCGCAAAAAATTTACTTTCTGTATGATCACATCCGAATTTACTGGATCCAATGGATCATTTTTTATCTCAAATTTTGATTTAGTAATTCCTTTACAATGGTGATTCAATCGATTCGATTTCTTTTTCGATTTAACTCTAGTTTTTTCTACTCGTTTATTGTCTGTTAATAATTATTTTCATATTAAAAATTCACGAAGGAGAGAAAAAAACCATCTAATCGTTCTGTCATTAATGGATGTGGCCACATATGGCTCCAATGTGCTCTACTATGCCAACGAGATTAATGGCTTTTAATGAGTGTATTACTGTCGGTTAATAGTTCAAATTATTATTATTATAATTCTTTCTTTTTTTTTTATGTTATTTTAATTCACAATTGATATAGTCATTGAAACGTTGATCACGACTTAAGTAAAATGTATTAATTTTTTTTTGGTTTTCTTTCTTATTCATAATTTCATATGATATTTCGTTGTTTTCTATTTAAAGATCTAGTGAATTGTTTTTGGAAGTGAAATGAATGAATAAACAGAATTCATATCATTTGTGTAGTCTTTGTCTTTTTTCAAAGTACAGAAAATTCATAATAAATTCTATTATGGATTTGTTGTGGAAAACTTTCATTCACAATGGTCCGGATGGACGGCAGTATGTGAAATAAATAAAAGTACTTAGGGCCAAGCCGTTTGTTATTTATGTTACTTTAGAGTCTTATTAGTTTTTTTTTTCTTATGTTTCGGATCTATTTTCCTTTCATTTCAAATGGTAATGAATGTTTTGAAATCTCTTATGTCTGATATTATGTGAATTGGCTACATATTGTGCTTTCATTTTCATAAAATTATTATGAATTTATTCTCTGTAACATTAAAAGTTGCATTTCAATCAACGTTTTCCATTTCAATCTAAATTTTTTTGTTGAAATCATAATTGCACAAAATCCAATTGTATTTTTATATCTAAGAAATGATTTAACAAAAGATTAACTTACCACAAAATGGAATTCCCTCAGGAATCCATACACCATTATCACAGACCCGTCTGGCTGGTCCAAGTAATTCAAAGCCACGTTCACATGAATACGATGCGACCGCACCATTACCTAATGATTCATCTGAGAATGTCACGGAACTGTGTGCTGGTGAACCGGGAAAACTACATGATTGACCTGTAAAAATTTAAAATGAATATTTTATGTAAATTAATCAATGATTTATGACTATTATGGTTGTGGCTAAATGGAATCTCACAATATTATTAAGTAAAATTAAAGAGACATACAATCAAATTAATAGAAGAAAACAATAATCCCATTTCCCACTCAATAGAAATTGAATAGATATTTCAATAGTCTTTTTATTCACTTAATTGAATTAGCTGATTCTCTTTTTTTTACTTCTATGGATGCATAGCACCACAGAGTATCATCTTAATGTATTGTAAAATGAGAGACAGAGAGAGAGATTCACTGTAATAAGTTTAGCGATTGATGATTACTTAGGCGCAGATCGACTCAGTACTTATTCCCATTTCAACGTTTTGATAATCAATGTTAATAGGAAAACGGTACGTTTAACTCATAATGTTCCATTGACTAACTGTTACAATAAATATTACCTGTTAGATGATTCCATATGATTCTTATAATAGATTAATAATTTCTCTGGATTTATTCTTCTTTACTCTTGGAAGATGTTTACGGCATCTTTTTAGTTTTTTTTTTTGTTACGATAGAGAATCTACCATTTTCTTGTTTTACCGCAGTCAAAGAATTTCATTTTTTGCTTCTTCTTTTTTAATGGATCAATTGAAGATGTTTTATCATAATCTTCTATATAATTTATTGTCATGTACAATTGATTCATAATAAATATGAATATACAATCCAATTGAGATAAAGGATAATAATATTTATTTATTTTAATAAAATTTAAATGGTTAAATGGTAACTGTATGGAAATCATTTCATTGGAAAAACCGACAATTTCAATTGAATAGTGACATTCAATTGCACTTAAAACATCATTGACATTATACCATATAATGGTGAATAGTATGAATATGATTGGTGACATTATTCTATTTCTTATGCATGCAGTTTTCAAAGAAAAAAATTATTAGATGTTTACATGAGAATTAGAATGCTCCGTTAATGCATATTCAAAGATCAAATGTGGTATCCACAATGACAATCTATATCCGCGTAAATATGATGACAATTATAATTAAAAGGTACATTACGGCATACCATTTAGTCAATTATTATGAAATACTTTAACTGATTTATATGCAGAAACGTTTAATTCAGCATACAACCATTTAAGCATAGGGAATTAATTTGATGCCAACTGAATGAGGGAATTTTAATTCCAATCAGTTTTAAATGTACGCGAAAAGTAATTACGGTTAAATATTATACGCTGAATGCAGATTGAATTACACATTTAGTTTAGAATAAATTTTTAATATCGATTCAACGTGTATAAAGAATATAGTGAATTCATCTAATATTGTGTTACCTCACATTCAATGTTGAAGTTTTTCTTCTAGATTTGGTTTGCCAAGTAGTTTTTAGTTTATAATTTTTTTTTATTTTGAAGTCGTTACTTGATGTTCATAGATTCCAAATAGATGAAGTGAAAGATGTTAACGCTCTTTTAGAATAAATAAAACGGTGTTTTTTTTTTTTATTAATTCTTACATTTCTTCAATGCTGAAGCTCACTTCATTATTACCATCCATACAATTTTATATTGTACAAACATCTTAATGTAACATTAGCTATGCTCATTCAGTTCATATTTATTATATTGCCTATTTTTTTTGGTTTCGTTACATTGAAAAGATCTCTTTATGTTGATTAAAATTGCAGTTAGATTTCTGATAAATATTTCGTACCATCATTAAATTAAAAATAGTGTTGGTTTTTAGAATGAATTTAAAAACTTAGAATTTCTATCTATACTATTTGTTACTACATTTTATATTAAAAATTGTTAAAAGAAAACCGGGATAATTCTGAAATCAGAATAATGAAACACACTCATCCATATAAAATATAAAAGTTTTGTTATTATTTTTATACTTCAATTTTAATTTTATTTATTCTACTTTGTATTCAATGTTCAAACAGGTAAATAACAATTATCTCACATTCAGAGTTGCGTGAATTCAAATAATTTTTGTTTGAAGAAAATCAGATCAAAATGTTTTCTTTTACCTTCAATCGGTGAATAAGAATTCAATTCTGTTTTTGTTTTTTATTCTTTTTTTTTTCTTATAAAAGTAAAACAATTTGAATGGTGGTTTTCTTATTCAAGTATCAAAAGTTATTTGCACTTCAGAAGCATCTCTTTATGAACAGATAATTGAATTATTCTCATGATGATCATTATAAAGTTTATTAGATGTTGATCTACCTTTTTAACGATCTTTATTTTGTTTTAAAACATAACTGAATATTAGGCAATCAATTGAAGTACTGAATCATTGTGTTTTATTATTTTGATTATGTACATCATCTAGTTGATTATGGTAAATAAATATTGTTCATTAACTTGTATATTAAGCGTTAACTGTTGCTATCAATATTCCTGTTATTTCGGAATCATTAATTCAATCAAAATGGAAAAAACAAAAATTAATAAAAACATAGAATTTAAACGGTTTGGTAATGAATGTGTGGTTATAAATAAAATTATACGCATATGCCCACCTAGTAATCAAGTAACATTATTAGTATTTCCACCTAAAAAAAATTCAACATTGTTAATCATAGCAGTGATCTTGGGGCCCTTAGTAATTCGAATTTTCCTATTTGGGAAGAATTTAATATAAAAAATGTAATTCTTCATCTAAAACAGTTGTTACCGCCATAAATGAACCGCACTCATTTAATTCACATTTTACTGGATTTTTACCACAAATAAATCTGATCCCAGTGGCATAACATGAATCACAAAATGACAAAATATATTTCATTTCTAATTATTAGTTGAATGATCATTCGGAATTCTATGACAATCAACCTTAAGATTTATCTATTTTTGGTATTTTCTTCTAATAAATTTTTCATTCTAAGCAATTTTACCTATGCCTAGAGGTAATACACCACCTGTAAACTAACTACTATTTGTTCCATGTTTGGTTCAAAACGAAACAAATAAACTAACAAAATATCTTTTGCAATTACCAATAATTGAAATTGCGATACTTTTATAGTAAACTATTGAATTGAATGTCGTTCACATTCACGATGAGTGTATACATTTATAAATAATAACAATTTATTGTTTTAAAATCCACTTGTTAGATTTACCGAACAACCGGTGGAGTATGTGGCTCGTAAATGCTTCATAGTTCATAATATTTCTTATGTTCTTCAAATCAGAATAACATAATTTTATAAACTTCGTCTATAATGTTAAAGAGAGAACGGTTTAAACGGCTTTTATAAATAAAAAAAATAATAATACGATTTAACAAAACTAGAAATTCAACCGTTTAATCTTTTAAAATGTTGGTATTCGCATAAAATATGTTGCGATTTCTTTCCTTTTCAAGTATAATTTTAAAGATTTTAAAACTTATATGTTGCCATTGGTGCTTTTAAATGGTAACATAATAATGTGATTTTTATATAAAAACTATTTAATCTATACGTTTATGAGAATTTTATACAAATAAATAAACAGAAATGAAATTAAATGGCTAAAACGGTTTAATTTTGGTATGCACGTAAGGTTGGTATTTTAAGTACCACTTGCTCTTTTTAATATGTATATCTTTAGTTTATTTGTACCGTATTCAATATATGATTGCACCAATTTTAAATTTAAATAAAGAGAGACACACACTCATGAGGGAAAAATCAGAAATATTAATGAATGAAAGTTAACTGCATTCTAAATTTTATTTTCTTCAGTTTCATTTAAATTTAATCCGTTTCATAGAAGGTACCTTCTATTGTTGATCTCTTTATCATTTATAATCATTTTTATTTTTTTTTTTTGCATGTACTAAATTATGTATGAAAAACTATGCTAGCACTTTCCATTCTTTAGGTCTTTCATTATAATCCCATTTTATTTTAATATTTTCATACACAATAACTTTAGTCTTCGTTGACCTACAATATGAGGTACAAGATATGTTAATCTTCTTGTATACATGTTTACCATATTTGCAATTTTCATCAGCAATAGATGATTGTCTTGCAGATAGTTCTTAAAAGTGATTATAATAAATGCGAGCGAATGAGAATAATAAAGAACTAAACCACACATTCAATTGTTATGAATTTACAATTAAACACAGATAATACTTGTTAAGTGGATTAACACTTTAACTTTAATATTCAACCACTTCTATATAGTCTGTGTTGTGTCTTCAATTTAAATAATAAGAAATAATAAATTTAAATTAGAATTTTAAATCCTCTGTTAGAATGCAATGAAACCATTATATTCAATTCTACGTATTAGCGGATTACATTAAATTAATTAGTATTATTAAGGTTAGCAGACCGTTGAATGAACGCTTTACCAGTTGAATATTCTATTTTGCTATTTAGATTATCCAGATGACCATGGGAATTTAATTGGGATGAGATGCATTTCAAAAATTGAAGAAATTTATATTTTCAATAGTTTTGTTTTGTTTGAAAGAATCCTTCTTCTTTTGTTGTGAATCGAATAATGGAACAAATTTTAAAATGATCCAACACTATTTAGAGCATACGAAAATCATGATAATGTGAGCTCATCGTTAAACAGTTAAGCCGTTAAGAAATCACCCAAAAAACATAAGAAATAAAAAACTTTGAATGAATTAAAAGTTTTAGCGCGTGTTGTCTCATTGCTTGAATTAAAAATGAGTGAATAGAATTACAGAAATTACGGACAAGTAAAGTGTATAATCATTGATCGTTTTTTGGCATAATTCTTTGGTAAATATTATTGAGCATTTCTCCTTCTCTCTCTCTCTCTTGCTCACGTTATTTTGTTAAAATATCAAATATATGTTAACAACAAATTAAATTTTAATAATATTTAATTTGTTCGATGTTCCTTTACTACGATAATTATAAGTGTGAAACTGTGTAACTGAGACAAAACAGTTAAAATGAGAATATCTAAGTCAATATAAAAGAAATGAAAAATAAAAAATAAAATTTATATTCTGTTCTTTTTAATCTGGTTCTGTGCTGTTTAATTCTTAAACCATTTGGTTAACGGTCCACCTAACAGATTGTACCAAGACATAATATTAAGCAAATAGATAAATTCCAATCACATATCGTATATAGAATTTTTTTTTTCATTGAATAATACTATAGAAGTTAAATATAGAGATGATTCTTCTTACCATTTACTAATGAGTATGAAATTATAATTCCAAGTAAACTAAAATTAATTAAATTCCTTGTAATCATTGTGGGTCCCGTTGAACTAACACCAAATAATATTCGTTAAAATTCCTTTATTTTATTGATAAATATCCAATGGATCACTGTTACACTGAATAACAAATTTTGTTTAAATCCAATTGTAGAGAATTGAAATTTAGGTCTCTTGATCCTCCTTGAATTTGATCTTGATCTCCTTATCACAATGTCATCTATTAGACTTTAACATTTTTATTTTCTTTTTACTTGAACGTAATACTTAAAAACTAATTTAAAATCAAAATTCACTTGAATATTTAAAAGTACACTTATTTTCTCTTTTATTTCTGTATCTATTACAATGTCGAGGAGCGAATGAAATTAAACCTTTCATACAGATCTTATAAGAATTTCACAAGATTTCAACACTATTAATAAATTAATTATAGAAAGTTACAAGTTCTTTACAGACACAAATTTCCCATTTATACTCTCATATACGGTAGATTTATATGAGATTTAACACCGACAATATATTATTTCACCTAAATAACTTTTCGACTGCTTTCAAAGAAGTTTAAACGAAGACTGAAGGTGATCAGTGATCGCGGAACAGGTAACACAGTGGAATTTCTTAATACCATTTTCCCCGTATCACACGATAATATTCTTCTTATGGACAATTTTAGTTCCACTCTTGACGGAGAACCATAAGTTTCGCTTTAGTTTTCTCCACTTTCTTGTGGATCGTTCGCGTGCGATCGTTGAATTTATTTCCTCCCAAAAGAAAGCATTTTTATTTCTTTTTGTGGCAAAGAGCCATAGAGTAAAATATCAACAAGAGAATACGTTAAATATCATCGTAAACTTTACATTCAGCCCTTTGCTTTAATCTTCTTCCGTATTATTCGAATTATAGTTGTGAGATGCAACATGAAAAAAACCAATAATTATGGTAGACCTTTTAAAGAACTGAACCAGACCAAACGTATAGTAAAAAATGCCTTCTTAGTTTCATTTATCATGTTCAGATCTTCAGATAATGATATTGTTCGGTCGACAATGCTTCTTGTTTAGT
Organism: Coboldia fuscipes; assembly: GCA_001014335.1. Lineage (NCBI taxonomy): Eukaryota > Metazoa > Arthropoda > Insecta > Diptera > Scatopsidae > Coboldia > Coboldia fuscipes. The sequence continues at coordinate 202,397 of JXOR01000496.1, read as the reverse complement.
ACCATTAAACATCTAAGTGTATCGTGTTAAGAATATGATATGGGGAACTTCAATAAACTCCATAGTTATTTGGTCGGCTGATACTACAGTACATCAACTTATGGGCCAGTGATCACCCAAACGGAACCGTTTTCTTTCGATATTATGACTAACTTCTTTTACACTCGGATCAAATCGATGGTTAATTTGGATTATTTTATTCCACCATTTGGTTGTTTATATTTTTTTTTGTGTGTTATTTTACTTTCTTGTATGACTCAATAAAAAATTTCATTCAATGATCTTATTCATAACAAAAAATAAAAATAACAAATCATGAAAAATAAAAACAAATTGATATCAACGGCCAATGTAATAAAACTTAAATTATAAAAAGTGTGACGTTAACATAATTCCAGGTCGTTCTCTTCGGTAATATTTATGAGTATGTTGACTGATTTTATTATAAAGAATTTCTTCTTTTTGCTTAAGATTAATTTAATTGCAATTTGCTAAAATTAAAACTTTTAAAATTCTTTTTTATTTTTTTAAATAATAAAAAGAAAAATTAAAACAAATGAAGAATATTACTATGACCTCAATGAAAATCAATTGTTTAAAGTGTTCATTTTGGAGTCCATTTAAACAGCATTGTTATTAAACAGTTACCAGTGCCAGAATAATTCTTTGCCAAATTTAAAATTCACTTTATTGTGTGTTTTTACGTCTACTTATCCTAAATAATTGTTCGCATTTTTTTTCATTTATAAATTCAATAATATTTAGGACTTTCATTGTGTAGTTTATGGATTTTCAAATTTAAAATGGTTGATTTTTATCTATCAAATATAAACACTTGTTGATTGGCAAATCCATTCAGGTGTATACGGTATAAAACTATATTTGTTACGAACGATCAACCGGCCATGACTACAAGATGAGAATATGAAAAGAATACGTGTGGTAAATAGTTGGAACAAATTATAAAAAGAAATAATAAAAAAAAAAAAACTTTCTCTAGGGCTTAACACAACTCTTGTGCAAAATCCATTTTGCTACTTTACAACATATCAATTGCAGTAATCAAACAAATAAATAGATTAATTGACTCTTAATGTCCGTTTCGTAAAAGTTTTATTTTATTCTTTTACCATATGAACTGAGTATTATGAGTTGAAAAACTTTCGAGAGTCTCATATGTTAATTGCATGTAAGTTGAAGAGCCCTATCATCTAACATGGTACTTTAGTCGATGATTGTCATTACTGTATCATCCCGTACAAAAATATATTTGAAAAGTGATATGGCTAAATCAAAATAAATGAATTTTTACTTTCCAAACAACCACGCTGAATCAATATCTTCTTTCGTTTTGATTCCATACGGCGTTGAAGAGCTTTAAGATTTATCATCAATTTCACAGTAAAAATTAAAACTTTTATTTTTATCATTTTGCGGATATTATTGATAAATTTGAAAATTAACCGATACGAATGATTCATGAATTTAATATGTTTATGTTAACATTAAACTATTTCACCGTACATCCGACATTAATGAGGTGTTCACCAACGTAATACAAATAACCGTACAGTGTAAATATGGCATTTCCCAATGAGACTTTTAAAATAATATTGAAAAGAATTATTGTTCTCATATGCGTTTTATTTAATGGGCTTTTTCGCCGTATTCACTCTACTTGTGCCAAGTGAAAGTTTTCTTTTCTTCTTCTAAAGAAATTAAATTTAGGTAACTATTTGCATCTAAATTATTTGTTACAATACCTTTACGGGGCAACGGATCTTATACTTAGATGAATGTGTCGATGACTATGAGTGTAACGTTGAGTGTTAACGACATACTTGATTTAGGTTATACACGTTTATTTGAGGGGGATCAATAAGATCATGAGTATTCATTAAAAGACGTTTATGAATGGAACCGTGAATTAAATTAAAAGTACAAATAGTGATGATAATTATTTCTGGTACATCATTTGACAATATTAATCATAGGATTTTTTAGCTCATGAGGGTGCAGACATTTAACACACTTTTACAGGTATTAATAATTTGCAAGAATTCATAAATAAAAAACAAAAAATTTGTTTTGTTATTTTAAAAGAAAATGATGTGCCAATTTTAATGGTTTCCGTATGTTGTTACCATTTACTTAGCGTATACGAATGGTTCATCATTTAATTGTTTTTATTTTAAATATTCAAGACTACATATTTGTGTGGTGAAACAGTGAAAAGCTCAATGAACTCAATCACCAAATGCGTTACCGAAAAATAGAAAACTATTTGCCAGTTAATATATCATGTACACTAGATGAAAGAAGGTAATTGAACTTATAGTTATGCGATGAAATTTTTAATTTGATTATGTTGGAATTACTAATAGTTTGCATATAAAAATATGTTTGATTTTAAGCCTTAAATTACTTAATTAGTCACATAATAGAATTTATTATTTAGTTAATTAATCAATATTCATATCTTGTTATTTTCGAATATTGTACAAATTAGTTAAATAAAAGGCACGTAAATCGAACGGTATAATTAGTTCGACGCCCTAATTATTGGTGTGTTGTTAACCACTATTCAATCAAATAACAAATATAGAACCGATTAAAAGATTCTTTAAGAATCTGTTTTAATGTGGTTTAATGTGGTATCAACTGTAAAATAAGAATAGTTGAATAGATTTAATTTTTTGTGTTCTTACGTAGTTTTTAATTGTTTGAACAACACTTTATGCAAATTATCATGATATTTTAATGAACATCAATATCGATAAAAAATGATTAATAATTTCTTGTTTGACTTTCTTATGTTTAGAATCTTGGGATTATAATTGGGTCATTACACAGTTACCGACTGACCAGTAATAAACTAGAGATATCAATAAAATTCTTATGTTTACCGTGCCTATACTCGTTCATGCAAATTTTATTGCATAATCAAGTTTTATTTGCGTCGCTTGTAATTTTACGTGCAATTTTTATTATGTTCCAGGTGAACAATTTCGTTGATATGATTTTGAATTAGAACAAACGCGTAATCATCACGGATAACCGATTACATCGCATATAGAATCAAATATAATTGCAAAATGTATACATCTTAGATGAGGGTATCATTTACAGTGTGATCTATATATTTTTTAAGTGATATTCATATATGAGACGGTAGTTTACAATGATTTTTATACATAAAATCAAGTGGTTTTTTCGCTTAAAAATTTCAAAAACAGTAGGATCAATTGAACAGAAGAAAATAAAGTTTACGGTTATACTTGTAAAATATTGTTATCTTCTCTATTGAACCAATCAATTGGTTTGATACGGTTATTTCTATGAATCGAATGCATTTTGATATTCATTCGCAACATTTTTAAATTACATAATAATATGCAAATAGTGTAATCACATTGCAATGCAGCAGTTGTAATATGGTACATTGATTACCTTTGATTTTTTTTTCTCTCTTGTTACAGAAATGGTTTAGTTACAATTTCAAATCAAAACAGTTTATAGTATTTTTCCAATTTGATTTTACTTACAATTTATTTCAAGCATTGTTCCTTTAAGATACAATTGAATTCATATATTTTATTAGTTTTTATTTAAGTAAATCAAAAAAAAAAAATCGAGGGCTAACCATTGTATCCAATTGATTTATATTAACTGATGGTGTTCACCGTAATTTTTAATTTAACACGAAACGTTGATTTGAATCCGTTGAAAAGAATTTAATTTATACCTGACATTCTTATATCCGTCATTGATTTTAATACACATAATAAAATATATGAATTTAAAATTAACTGAAATCAAAGACGTCTATAATAAGAATGTGAAATGTGACCCATATTTACCTATAGCTGCTAACGAAAGTCTCAAAATAAAGAAAGAATATCTTGTTCAGTGCTATTTAATATTTGTCTGCAGCCATCAATTTGTCAATACGAAAAATGTTTAAGTGTGATTACATCAAATTCATGTTTTTCCAATTTTCTGTATTCAAATAATTTTCGTGGCGTAACGTTAAAATGCCAGTGGATAATTATGACTTAATAATGGATCACGCTCTGAAAACGACTCTTTTGCTATTCTGTGCCATAGATTTTTTGAATCGATTTAAACTAGAAGTTTAAATTAGCTTTTTTTTTATTTTGCTTTCTGTTGTAAAATAAATTCATCGACGAGACCACAAATCTGAAAATAATAAAAGTTTTCATATAAACGATAGAAAATAAACTCATTATGTTTATTGGTTTTTGTTAAACAGAAAACAAATCATTATATTTCATTAAGAATCAATAAAACTTGATTTACTCGAATCATGTACAAAAGATCTATTTATTATGATTTCGTATTGAACTAATTGATGATGGTATAAAAAATTTAATGTAGTTCAGTTAGTCTTCGAATGTCAGTCGTCCAGGACCGTGATTTTTCATATATCGTCGATATTGTTTGTATCTGGGATTGTCGGCCAATGATTTTTTCATCTCTTCCATTTGTTCTTCTTTCCAAGCTTTAAATAATTCTTTATCCCAAAGTTCTAATTCCAAATATTCTTCTATTTTAGTATCCTCTTGGGCATTAAACTGATGCTCACCCATTCCCATATTTTTTCGAATTAAATACAATTGTTGTTCTCTACCATACGGTTGCTTTAGAATATTAAAACGCCATATCCAATTTAAATACCAGAAAATGTACTTTATTAACGTATACGGTGAAATGAGTAATTGAATCCAAAGGATGTCCACAATTGATGGTTTTGCATAACCTCCTTTAATGTCCATCTTATCAGCAATAACAGTTCGAATCAATTGTTCCATTTCTTCCTTCTGCTCACTTTTGGACATTTTTTTGCGTTCCTTTTTCTGACTTGATATCCGTTGTTTGTATACCTCATCAGATTGTATCATGTCCATTGCTTTATGACGGTATTTTGGTTCAGTAGCAAAATACTTGATTGCCGATTCATATCGTTGGCAGGCACTGTAGTATTGAATAACTGAAATAACGCTGATTGTGACAACAATTACTAACCAAACGTTTACTTTGGGTGCCACTCGCCGTTTATAGTATCGATAATAATGGGCATAATACTCCGATGGATTATCTAACATGTAATCGTAATCTGAACGAGATTCGTCGTCACGCAATATCTCGTAAGCCGTTGCTATCATCTTAAATCGTTCCTCGGCTTCTTTTTTAGCCTCCGGGTCTCTGTGCATATCTGGATGATGAACTTTTGCTAATCGACGATATGACTTTGATATCTCGGATTTGGAGGTTTCTCTTGTAATTCCAAGGACATCGTAACAGTTTTCCTTGCCACAGTATAATCCTTCTAACAAATGGCAATTGGCTAAGGGCACAAATAACACAATGAGCATTAAGCAATAATTTATAATACGTATACTGTGTAACTGGGACATCTTGTTGTTTACTACAAGTGCTCGTTAAACGTAAATTTATAAATTTCAACACTGTGCCACGTCTAAAGATTCTACTCCTAATTTAAGTTCTGAGACAATGATTAAGTTTTAACTAAACTGAATCGTCTCACTTAGAAACTGCCACTGTGAAATACTTTACTTAAATCGTCATTATAAATTTCCATCAATCAATTGAATGATTTGATGCACGGTAATATCCACAAATATTTGATAAATAAGAATTTCGTGTGACTCGCGTAACCAATTGATTTCAAATGAGGCTACTCATTTCTCACTGGCAAACTGTAAGGATGAAATATTCGGATTAGTATTCGTCCCAGCAATTAATGTCTAGTTAAAGTATAATAGAGCTATAATTTACCTTTATCAATAGTAGATTTAGCATTAGCAGGTAAAGTTTAATTTAGTAGCAACCGATAAAAAATCCAATACGATAGACGTGTGCTTTCAGAAGTTCATTCACCGACAAGTAGAAAATTAACAAATCTACTTGTTTCCTATTTGAAAATACAATGTATTATCACTCCTATTTCGTTGAGGCCCACTTTAATTCGTCAACATTACCTAACTCACTGAATATAACTATAATTTAAATCTAATTACGAATAGTTTAATCCAACAATTATTACTCGAAGTTTTTTGTTTACGACCACTGATTGCAGTGAAGTTAGCTATGCTCAGTAGAGCCGCATGTTCTTGGAAAGTTATTGGTATTTATGACGTCACATTGTAAAATACTACTATACAACGTAGAAATGGTATAAGTGATTCGGCCCTCGTAAGAAGATAATCGCAATGGAAAATGTGTATTTTTGGTTTTTGTGTGCACTTGTACCATTTTCTAAAATTTTTATTCTTAATTTATACTAACTAAAATTAATCGCATCGATTTGATACTTGATCAGATAGTTAGAATAATAAATGAGTTTTTTGAATATAATAATAACTAATAACTCATATAGTCGTATTTGTGCACTTTGGTAGAAGGTATAAGTTTCTTCGTTTACAGCAGAACAGCTGATTAATATGTTGATGATTGGAACGATAAAAAAACATGAAAGTGTGTTCAAAATAAAGAAAGAAGTGCAAATAGAAAGGTGGAAATAAATCAGAATCTGTTAAATAATTTGAATATTATTCAGAAATATGAGTGTTCAGTTTGTGGTGAGTATATTGAATGCATTATATTTGCTTGATACAATGGAAAATTTATGAAAACACCTTGTAGAATCCTCTAAAGAAATCGTTGTTTGATTTAAAGTTTCGTGCTCCGGAGAATGGTGCCACCGAGATTCCAGCCTTGGTAAGCATTTTGCTTCGTTCCTAATGTACCTGTTTAATAATCGACTATTGTTTTTAGGATAAACGATGGGCTTTAAATGATTTCACTTTACCGTACAAACCTCTCTGTATTACACGAGGTACAGTCGATGAGAAAGCATTCAGTATTGCAGATTGGATAGAGTATACTAAACTCTATGTGAAACAAATTGATAATCTCTTGTGTCTGGAACATTTTGAATTTTGGTCTACATTCATGCATGAGCCTGCTGCTATTAACTGTATCACATCGTTTCTTCAGAATGGAGTTCCATCCTACATACCAATAACATCGGTGACAATCAATCAAGATGCTGTGAATCTATACAGTCGGTTGCTTCAAACGGTACTAGGTGTCATTTGTCGAATGGTCACTAACAAAGAATCTGATAGCGATTGGATGCGTCGCAGTGATTTATCCAATTTACTTTATTCTGATTATCTGATAACCATTCCATTATTATTCGATTTGGTCACAGTCTATGGAAAATTGAATGCCACTGTACTCAGGAAGGTTGTGAAAACTGTATTTGAGCTTGAACCAAAGTATATACATGATTTGAAATATGCAATTCAATGTCTTATGAAAGCAATGAGTAACATCATAATAGAAGTAATTAAGAGTGATGTTACACTGGAGAAATTGGAGCAACTAGCTACATACATAATGGATTGTGCGTCAACAATATGTGTTTTTATGGATCTTTGTCCAGATATTCGATCTGTTTGTATTGAATTACGCTTGGAGCAAACAATAGTTGAAGTATATGATACTGCTATTCCAACATTGTATCGTGCAATATTTGCTCTTGATAGCCAGTCATATGAGTTGGGTTTACTCAACCTAGCTAGAATTGAATTAATAGAAGTATTCAAGACTTTAGTAAATTTTCATGTGGACAGTATTCTGACGGATCCGTAAGTACCAAATACTTAGAAATAAAAAATTATAGTTGAAGAAATATTTGAATTGTAGGTCGAATGGATTAGAAGCTGCTGAAAATTGTATTGGGCTCTTAACAGAAGCATTGTCAAGTAAAACATTTGTTAAAGATTATCAAAAAATTTATCCAGTTCAAAATGATTTGGATATAGTCAAACAATCATGTCCTCAAATGTTAGTAATTCATTAAATTGTTCATCGGCAAGTCGATTCTAATATTAAAATTTCCTCGAATTTTTAGAGAGTCATTCAAACTAGATTTTATACGGCAATCAGTGTCTGTTGGTATGTCAGATGCAATAACTGCGTCTGGGGAGGGTAAAGAGAAGAATGGAAAAGGTGCTTCATCAAGTCGAGTATCGAAAAAGCACTTGAAACGGATGAAAACCATTAAGGAATGCTTACCTGACTTGGATAAGCGTTTGATCCGAAAGTTAGCGGAGAGATATGAGGATGCTGAACAGGCAATTACAGCTGTATTAGAAGGAAATTTACCTCCAGACTTAGTTGATGATGCCGAATTGACTGAACCGGAAGAGGCTATTGCTATTGTTACGCCCGAAGAATTAGAAGTGCAAGAAATAATGAAGGACCGGTATCATGATACCGTATTACCTGCTGCTGATGAAGTGGTAATGGTGAGAAAGGGAAAAACTAGTACAAAGAGCTTGAAAAAACAAATCGATGATAAAAGCCATTTAGTTGAATTGAAAGCTCGATATGAGCAATATGGATTGGTATCGGATAACGATGAGTACGACGATGAATACGATGATAGTTATGACGCAATGGGTGAGGGTGAAGCTAAAATGCGAGCCAGTGCTGCATCGAAAAATGTAGTCGTTGATCAGATTGAATCCGATTCAGATGAAGAAGAACATTATGAACGGAATTTACGAGATAACAGTAAAGATTTCTGTGAAAATCCGGAATTAGCAAGAGCTAGATATGAACGGTTACGGCAACAAAAATACGCAAATCGTACAAAGAGTAAACCAGCTAAACCAAAGTAAGTTTCGCAGAATTCCTATTCTACAATCAGACTAATTCTTATTGATTTTAAATAATTCTTTACTTTTTATTGATAATAGCGACGTTGTTGGCAAACCAAAGGGCCAAGGTCAAGATAATGGTGTATTACATAACCGTCACGTGAAATCGGTTCATAAATCGTCTAGCGGTAATCACAATCGAAAGTCCGGAGCATCATGGAAACGAAACAAAGGAATGATACCATCCTAAAATTTTATTCGAATTCAATTCCCCAATAACATAGCTGGATAACTAAATCAATAGCTAAGTTTAAATATTTAAACTTGAAATGTTTGCAAGTATTTATACAAAGTTTTAAAATTGTATGAGAGTATACATAAAAGATTATTTTATTACAGAATTTATTGATCATAGAATAATTTTCACTACGAATTATTTATAAGCCATTATAGTAATGCTTTCAGGAATAATTTTTATTGCAAAGCGCATATTTGAGTACGTCAAAGATAAATTTCATCGGTGGTAATTCACCGAATGATATTCCAGAGTTAAAGTTATATGCTGAAAATTAAAAATTTCATTGCATTCATAAATCGTGTACATTTCAAGGAATGTAAGAAATTTATGAATAGATTCATTCCTTAACTAATTCAACACTACATTTATTAGAATCCTTCGTTTTTTATAACCGCTTGCAAACAATCCGACCACATCTTTTTAATATCAACAATGAAAATATATTATTTTTTTGCTATTAGTTATTCTGGTATCTGTCATAGACTAAGTTCAACATGTCTTCAGCATGTTGGTTCTATATTGTTTTGTATCTGCCAGAAACATACAAAGGGATATATAGAGCATTATAATATATGTAACAGAGATGAATATTTTTCATTTTCCCTTACAATTTTTCTTTTGCCTCAACTACTGTCTACCTAATCTTTTATCATCGGATAAAAAGAAACCAAATAATGGAATGCCTTCAATTCATTATCATTTTCTTTTAATATGACACCATCTGCCTAACCAATCTTTGTTAACATGGATATAATCATTACAATACATTACACAGATACAATGACTATGCTTATAATTTTTTTGTCAGCATAAAAGAGTTCAAAGAAAATCTGTTAGTAACGTCGAAATTCAAGAAATATCAATTCTCTCATGTTAATGCTTAAGCATATGCAAAACATCAATGGGTTTCATAAAATTCTGATTGCATTTATTGCAGATTTCTAAATGATTCAATAGAAACTTTGAATTGATAGTGAGGTTGGACAGTTGGTGAGTCAATTCCATTAGTGTATCCATGTCCAAACGATTATTACCGACAAATAATCCACCCAAAAACTAAATTCAATGATAAACTTTTTCATGGTACTTTATTTCACCATCGCCTGGATGAGATGATAATGTACATTGAAACCAATTGTATTGTTGATACTTGATACATGATATTTGCAGAGGAATTAATTAAGTATATTGTCTAGTACATATAAATTCAATCTAAAAGATAAACTTTCATTTCAATTCAAACCGGGGGACCGATAAAGTCACTCTAATTGTTTTTAGTTGGTCCGAAGTGTTAGTTGTCAATGTTGTGAACCAAGAAAAAAGAAATTATAGAGAATAAAGTATTACAGTTTATCGTTGAAAATTGATGATCGTCTTCAATCCCATTGATATCCCTCAATGATAGTCATAATATGGCTTTTCATCTTCTAATAAAACTGCTCAAAGTTGTTGTTACTCTACACAAGAAGAGAAAAAAAATCAATTTAATTCCAAAGTTGAAGTGAAAAAGTATACACACATTGAACGACAAGTTATTGGTAACATTTTTATGTCCCTCTTGTATATTGTCTCGCACTCACTTTGAAATTCATGAGACCGTTGAGAAAGAATCATGTAGGAGTCACTTTAAGTCATAGTTGAATGGACTACTTAATAGATTCATTCTCTTATATGAAATTTTATCCTGACATGGAGTCGATTTTTTTTTGTTCATATCATTTCAATTCATCTTATATCATCATCTCATACCACTATTGCACTTGGATTGATTTCAATTGGTATTGAACTTTTATCAAGGGTCCATTTCAAAATCACATTGTTTGTGAAACCACAAAGGTAACACAGTGTTTTTTCTTTTATTCTTTTATTTGGTTCTTATAAAAATTCAATTGATATCCACATATCCTGTACTGCATTGAAAGCTAATAAAAATGGAATCGTAAATTTTCACATGAGTAAATATACATTCACACACAAATACACACACTAAAGACTTTGAGACATACAGTCAACAGGAGAAGTATATATTAAATTGAAAAAAAAATATAAGAACGGGAATGAAAGATGAGATATGGAAAGAATTTTCCATTTCCTGAATAGAAATTAGAAGGACAAAGACACTGTCTAAATACTAGAGGATTTAGTACGTTGGCTGCCAATGTCCAATTGTTCAGGCCTCTTCAAACTGAATGATAATTTTATGCATTCAAAGTTGGTTTCTTTTTTGCTCTGTGCAGATTCCATTCAGATAAGAGCCACTCGTAGCCAACACTTGCCGCGTGTTATTTTTTCCATTCAAAGAATATGCTTTTATCACACCAACTGGTCCAAGCTAAACATTGAAGTGAAAATTCACAAAAAACGAAATGTTTTCCATCGTTTTTTTCAGTCGAAACCGTTTTTAATATTTAAAACGTTTTATGCTCACACAATATGATGCACTTCACCATTAACACAGTGTTAGATGGTTTGTTTTTTTGTTGCTGGAATTTTCCGCCTTGTACCTCTCTCTGTCAACGATTTGTTCGTTTATTCAGTCGCTTCGGGTATAAAATGTTTTCTAGTCGAATGACCGTTTAATATTATGATATGATATGAGATATAAAAATTAATTTACACAAAAACCTTTTGTAGTATCCGTTTCTCTTTTTTTGGTATACGATTCTGATGAGGGAACATTCACACTGATTCTGATAATGGCATTTTCTTTACGTTTGGTATTACTGTATTTGCCAATTTACATTGATTGTAAGAGTTCATATACTGTTTGGCAAATGGCTGACAACGAAATAATCCGATAAGTAAAGGAGTATGTTACTTTTTAATCGAGATAATGGCCATTATGGATCGTCAATGGAAAACAACAATCGCATGTATACAAAACTAATCTAAAAATTACTTTCTTTTATAAAAGTCAAACATCAAACTATCAAAAAACATTGTGAATCAAAGGATTATCTTTGAAAAAGAAAACTATTTTGACAACTTTCTGGCACTTTGAAAATTCTATTATCTGTTTGAGTTAAATCACATTTCTATTAATTAACAATACATTGTGTTTATTCAATTTTCATCAATTAAGATTGGCAATTTTTGTTATACTGTTATTCTATATTATTCACATAATTAAAAACAAGAAATCGCACTTAGGCAAATGAAACTGTACACTGAAAGAATATTTCATTGTGAATGACACAAAAAAGCAACAAAATAGAAGAACAACGAAACATAACAATTTTTCTATGCTAAATAATTTTCATTTCATTGGAAAAACAAAAATATTTAAATTAGGTGAGTCTTTTATACCGTAATTTACTCACAATATTATTCAGTGCCGTTACATTTTTTCCCCATTTAATTTTCATTGTTTCTCATTTGGATTGTTAGTGTTTTTGTTAGATCCTCTTTAAATACCAAACGTTCAATTTACATTTTAATGGTGTTATTAAAAATTTAAATTTTTAACAAAAGACATCACTTTGGTGGAGCACTGATGAAATTTATTAGCAATGGTATAAAATGTGTAAACAATCTACCCAAAATACTTTTCTATTATCTGGTATCTGGGATAGTAGAGTATTATTTTATTCCTTGTTACCTTTACGTTATTCTTTTCTTTTTTTTTACTTAATTTATCAACAATGTAAATTAAATGCACTTTGTCTCATTCCATAGTGGTGTTCACCTTTTTGGTAAACTGCTATAAGGTAAATCGGTGCACATTGCATCTGATTGTAAAATGGATAAAATTCTCACAGTATTTACAGCAGTTCCATCGTATAGAACCATTTCAAATCACAATTGAATTTACAAACAGAAAAAAGAAAATGAAGAAAAAATTTAATCATCCATAAAGGACTCATGGTTGTCTCTTTTATTTTCTTCGTTTTGCATTCAATCGTATTCATTGTACTTTATCCAATTCCATTATGAATTTGAGATCAGTACAGAATACAATTCACCAGAGGATAAAATTAGTTACGCGAATTGGATATTTCACAACAAACTATTCGTATATTGGAATTTGCAATAATCTACGAATACTGGACCAAGTCTATTAATGGATAGTCCCATGAGTCTACTGAAAATTCCCATTGAACTGATGGTATTGTTGGCAATGACCACAAAATGGAATTCGTATTCATAAATGATTCGTTATCGGAAGTGAATTTTGTAAAATTGGAAAACAGTTGATTATGGTCAATACTGATAACCACCGATGCCCTAACCGATATAAATAAAACAATAATCATAATTAAACCACATTATTTTCTATTTTGGATGGATTGTAATTTCATGAATTTTCTAATTGGGTAAATTCAGATGTATACCACACATTGAGAATTACCCAACAATCATTCAATTGTAAATTATAAAAATAGAAATAAAATGTGAAATGATTGTTAAAATTGATTGCCAAATATGATTAGTTTGAATCATTAAAATACTCGTTCACATTACTTATGAAACATATCGATGCTTGGTTATACATATTTTATGAATATTAATAATATCAAATGAATTCGATCGAAAGAAAATTACTAATTAATGAAAGCTTATTGGAAATTGTAATTCCAATTCAACAATTGATTAATATTGAATTGCAATTTTCATAAAGTCCATTAAAAATACCAATGAATAGTAGCACTGACTGGTAATGCTACATATTTGAATATAATTTCATTTTAGTATTAACTATTGGCTATCACTCTATCCATATTATTCATTGATATTTGTAGGATTTTTCGGCTTTTTCCGAAAAATGGGATACAATTAAATGAAAGGTACACATTGATAAAAAAGAACGAATATACACTGTGTGTATTTGGTTCACTAACTATTGTACACTAGTCAAATCGGACAATGTAAACCAAATGAATCTCTGATGTAAGCTTTTACGGTATTAATTTTGTATATGGAAAATCGCATATGATATTCAAGTAAATATTTGGTCAGAGCACTTTAATACCACCTACATAATACAGTAAATGGTATACAGTATACGAATGCATCAACTCATCCTTTTAATGGATACAGAAATTTTCGATTGACCCAGTGGGCGAATGAATTATGGATTTTAGTATTTGCATTTCATTTATGGGAATTGCATACAGATAATAGTGAACTTATGGCGAATGTGTGCGAATCAATTTCAGTTAGTTTTTGTACAAATAGAATAACTGAAAAAAAAGAAGAAATTATCCAATTCAGCTTCCCTCCTTCATCCAACCGCTAGGTTTTAATCTTAATAATGGCTTTAAAGAATGTAAATGGTTTTATTCCCCATAAAAGCCTTGTGTCGTATTGAAATCAACATTATGAGATTACTCTTCAAAAGCATATTTAAACTATGTTTCACAGCATTTACAGTGATACCGAATCAGTTTTCATTGTTGTAACACATTATGAACACCATAGCCATATTTTCTCTCATTCTAAAACTCCTATCTTATTGGCAGTGCTCATTTCATAAAGAAGAGCAATGATAATGATAAGATTTCAATCTATCCTTTTATGGCCCAACTGTTTGCTAAGTAGATTATAACGGCATCATAAGAAAATAATAATTTTCAATGTCGATTTTCATTTCCTTTTAATAAATCCGTGTTGCCTTTTATCATTTATACATTTCAATGATTTTATTTAATTTTTTTTTTATCAGAATGAATGAAAAGTTTATGATAATCATATGTATATCGCTGATTCTTTTAATGTTAACTATGAGGAACTAGAGAATCAGTTATGTATGAAAAGCCACTTCATAGAAACATTATTCAAATTGGCTCTGTTGCTACCATTCAGTTGTTGAACAAATAGATTTCCGGTGTTGGCAAATGGCATATAATAAACCATAATAATTAGACACATATAAAATGGATTTTTTATAGAAACTTAATACTCATTATTTAAGTGGTTACAATGATGAATGCAATTAAATTCAATGTATAATTCATAACACTGGGAATACAGTAACGAGTTACATATGCATCCATGATCCAGTGAATAGTGGAATCGGAAATAAAAATCAAAACACGTTTGCAGATGACTTTTATTCCATTTTATTATGAAACATCGTCAGGAATAATGAAAAAAGTGGTACTTCAGTATACTCTCAACAGAGAACTCTGGACTTAACTGTGATGATGATGGGGAATGGTTTATGAATTCCTCTTGTGCCACTGTTGTATTTCGGTGGTTTGGATAAAATGGTATCAGTTAGATTGAAATGAATATGAATAAAAGAAATCAGTGTGAACAAAAAATGAATTTTTTTTTACGTACGGAAATCTCAATCTCCCGTTTCCATCTAAATACCAAGCCCGGTATATAGCAATGCGGTATTGAAATCCTTTAGATTCTTTGTGTTGCGAGTAAACGAATGAGAACGAGTTGAAACGTTAAGTACTTGACAAATAGTAAAAATGTGAATAATAATGTCGAATATAAAGAAAACAACATAATAATAATCTTCAATCTCGTTATACTTTTACCTCGTATACGATGGAGTTGTTTGATACACACCGACTGAAACCGTTCCATCAATTGTCGGTAATGTTTTTAATATTGCCACCCACTTGAATATGAAATTCATATAGTCCAATTCTTGTTCGCCATCCCTCCCAATTTCAACGAGGTGAGCTAATCCATGTGTTTATCAATATTGGTTAAGGTAATGAAAAGTGCTTTTTTCTGTTATTCTTTCAACAGTTTCAGTTCAACCATTCAGTCAACCATCACCTCCACAAATCCACACACAACAGTCGTTTTCCATTCATCTCAATCACCGTGTGAAATGGTGAATAGTGAAATGTATAAGAATTCCCATAGTGTTAATGAACAACATAAAAACCGTTTATAATTCTGTAATTTATGATCCCTATTGTATAATTCAAACTGTCATTACATCCATTTTACTGATGAACAGAATATAAATTTATTATAATTTAATTCAATATAATCCTTAACGTTTTGGTATGAGCCAAATATAAGCCAGAGTAAAGTGGCTTCAAATAGCAACAGAAAATAAAGGATTGAGATGATATAATGAATAATAAAGAGCCCAACAAGAGAACGTATAAAATACAGACGAAAATATTTATTTTATTACTGGAAAACAATGCAAAAGAAACACAGTCAAAGTGAAATGGGAAATGAGGATAAATCATAATTCGCCTTATGAATAACGTTGTAGAAATAACGAGTAATTGAAATCCGTTTAATACAAAAAAAAAAATTAAATGATTGTGTTATAAAAACATTTGAATTATCCAAAGGTGTTTTATATTACTCATTATATTGAGTTGTATATGCGTGATACCTTTTAACACTTCTTAAGTACTTTTACTTGTCACTCAAAATACACAATCATAATGTACTGAGTGGTAACCGAAATACAGAAATGTAAATGAAAATGAAAATAATCACAATCTCATTCAAACATCATCAAAACAAATTGAAAATATTAATAATGATTTTGTTATTTAATATGCTCGTATATTACCTGTTTATTGTATACAATTAAAATTACAAAAATGGTAATGTGTTTCAATCAATCCACCCCTTCGTTTCAGTTCTTTTTTTTTTCTGCTAATTTTCAAATGGATATTCATACATGTAATAAACTGGCATAGCAAGCATATTTTATTTCATACAACAGTTCCATTAACATTCAAATGAAAAACGAATAAATTATTTTTCATTGTTCAACCGTAAACGTCGATGGGGATGTAAACGTAGTATTACATCAAATTACCGTTTGAATGTATATAAATTCCATCAGTATAAATTGGTATTCAGCATCCAAACCGAATGATATATTCGTACCTGAATTCTTGAATAATCAAAATACCAGTATGCACAATATCGGATACATATATAATCAATGTGCATAATAAATCGATTGTTACTTATTATTGCATCGATTCCATTCAAAAAGATAACACCACTGAAAATATAGTCTCAACGAGTCTTTTTACTCTGAACGGATATCGAAATTCTTTTAAAAATTTCGCTAACATAAATAGAAAAATAGTATATGAATAACCATGTAGTAAAAACATTGTGTGAATTATTCATTCTAGGATTCCAGTTGAATGCATCACATATTCGAACTATCCTTGCAACCGTTTTCCCATACTGTTGGGGATAAGAAACTCTAGATGGACTAGTTTTCGACTGCAAAACGATTATTTTCATTTGAAAAACGGACAAAAAAAAATAAACAGAAAATGAGTACAGAACTCTGAAATAACTGAAACACATTCGTATCAAACTCTCCGATACAATGAAAATGGCAATTTTATTATTTTTGCCACACATTTTGTCTATCTATATATTGTATCTCTCATATGGTGTAGGCGTCTATGGACACTTTATTGCTTTGAGCACATCAAAATGATGCAATATATCAGATGATGTACTGAGTAGAAATCCACCAGGACATCGTTTTCAATGAATGTGAGATCCACCACACAACACTGGATTTATGATGTATTCATGTGATTTTGTGGCTATTCTCTTCCCCCAATTGAATTGAATTTCAATAACAACAACAACTACATCGATAAAAATAAAAGAAACATTATACACTTATTCGGTAAAACTCGGTATCCCTCAACCGATATGCTCAATAATACAGTGAATTTGAAATTGTAGAAAATCGGAAAATTCTCTCACCAAATTCTGTTGAATGGCACAATACTCGCTCCAATTGAAAAAAACACATCGGAAAAGCATGGGATATAAAATTGTTCATTCCGATAGAACATACCGTGGTACATTTGATGTCATATGTGAATGCACGACTGGTAATAGTTAAATGGCCAAACGATACAGTGTTGATATCGCATTCGTTACATTTAATGGAGATCTCTCGATTTCATGATGATGTGCCCCAACAAAACTAACTGAAATAGAGATAAAACGCATCAAAACGGATTCTCTTTTACCAAAAAAAAAATAAATTGAAAAGGAAGAAAAATTCATCAGCAAGAGTATCCAATGGATTTTAATATTATTGCTGTTCAGTTACCGTGTTGCGGGAGAGCCAGAATCATCACAAATGGAAACACTCATACAAAATATAATTTTTTTCCCATAGTATTTCGGCCAGACATCAGAGACAGTTCAGTAACAACTCAAAAGGTAGATAGACAGTATGAAATCGTGTAAGGATTCAGTTGCCGGTTAGAATTCAAACGTAACGGAAGGGAATCACGAAACGGCAAAAATATTAAAATTTTCCTCTTCAACTTACTTTCAATGTCGTTACACGTTAGAAGTTATGTTTCATAGTTTATAATCAATTTGAAAAGTATTGTGTCTGTCTGATAAAAGTTATGTTTTACATTAAATTCATGAATAGTGGTGTATGAAGATTTTCCACGAAAATATCTAAGTACCATAAATAAACATTAAACGGTTAGATTCTATTAAAGTGCAATATGTTTCAATACAATATTCTGTATATGAAGAAGTGAATTTTATTAAAGTGGGTAAAAGAAATATTTAGCTAATCGTTTGCTATTTTCTTACATCACTTTATATATTTATTAACCGAATTAGAAGACGTGATACGAATTATATTGATACGTGATTCAATTCTAATTGAATTTTTATTACGTGAAATAATTGCTTAACGGTTCTGTTGAATACAAATTAAATGGGTAATACAAATGAAAGGATTTAGTTCAGTATACGTATTGAATTCAATCATGTGCTAATAATAAAATTTTCTTTCGTTTTTTTTTTTCTGTTATCCTCTTGTGGCAAGTGAATTTTTATTTAGTTAAATACAACCAATCAAAAGGAGTAAAATTGTGTAACTGTGGTTTAAACTTATTCATTTTCTACGAGTCCTTTAAGTGCAATAAAAATTGAATTTAATTCACGTTCATTCCATCAGTGTATCGTTCATTTAAAAAAAAAATATGGATAAATTTTACAAGTGTATACAATTTATAACAAACTAGTGTAATAGAATATAATAATATGTCCAATGAGGTGAAACTGTTTATAATAAAAAATTAAATTGGAAGTTTTATTAGTTTGCCAATTGGGTAGTTAAATCATCGTTCTATGAATTATTAATTGTATCATTGTACCAATTATAGTGTATACATATGGATTAATTCAAATTACCGTCAATGGGTGAAAATTGTTGATTCTTGAGGGCATCACCAGTGATATTAATGGAATAAAAAAAAACAACAAGGAAATTATTATTACCTATTTCAGTGCACAGAGTAAATTAATAAATTATCTGAATGTATTACACATATGGATAAAGTTCTCACAAACTGTTTTTACTATTATTCACATTGCATATACAGCTCATTTACAAGACAACTTTTTAATAAAAGTTTAAATGTTTTAATGTATAAAATAAAATTACTCCAGTATTCTGGAACAGTGAAAGGAAAACCAAGTTTTATACCTGTGAATGTTTTAAAAGCATAACATAATGGCATTTAATTTAAATGAATACTGTGAAAATTAATTTTCATGTGGAAAAACTATTCTCGTTCTCTTAGTTACTCTATATTATAGTCGACAACTGTAACAGTTCCATTGTCTATTTTACATGGTTTTTTCCTTTTGGGCGGGTGATTGCATTCCTTGTATCTCGTTAGTGTACAGAATGAGGTATATGAACCGTATGGATAACCGCATATGTGAACATTATGACTGTATATAATCAAATATGATATAGTTTTATATTTAAGTGATATCTAGTGAAATACGAATATAATTTGGTATCCATTACATTGATACATATAAAGTTTTACTCTTAATAGGTATAAATTTAATTCAATATTTGACTTAGTTTTACAGGTGGGATTTTGTACAAGAAACAAAAACCAAATAAAAGTTTTATCACAATTAAATTCATTTTAAATGCCATAATATACAGTTCTTAACTATATTAAATACATAAAAACGTATCAAAAATTTTAATCACGTTAAATAGTGTGTACTCATTGAGAAAATTAGATGATCTTAGTACAGTTTGTAGTCAAGAAAACGATTTTAATCTTATAACAATTTTATCTATAGTGGCTAGAGACTAGTGCGATGAAAACAGCTGGATTCTTGTATGCTTACTTAGGTGCGTTTTTCTTAACCAAAATATATTTATGACCCGTTCCCAACTCCTGCCACAATTTAAAGTAATTTTCTATTATCCGTTTGAAAATAGAAAATTGAGACATTTATATATGGAGCTTTTATTTAAAATCTCTATAGAATCTTAATCCATCATCAACATTAAAACTCAAGTTTCAATTTAAAATAATTCTCCCTTCTATATTATACTGTGTGATGTACAAACAATCACTGATTATACTGACTGATGGTAAAATTCATATGCGTTTACAGTGTTTTGGTTGCCTGCATTGTCATCAACCCATGGAATGTTAGATGGTAATCTGCAAGCACCATCATTTATCCATGAACCGCCATCAAAATTATTGTTCAGTAATGACAGTGGTTCACAGGTTTCATGTTCAGCAATGGGTAATCCACCACCAACATTAGAATGGGTACTTAAAGATGGTTCTATCGTTACAGCAGTGCCTGGACTGAGGTAAGACTCTATCATCATAATCAAAATCCATATTTTGCATGACTGATGAACATAACTGATTACTAAAATACCGTTATGGATACACCTTTTGAGTGAACACATCAGTTACTTTTCATCCCATCATTTTCATTTGTACGAGAAAACAAAATTGCTATCCTTGCAGACTTGATCCAAAATACTCTTATACCATACTCATCCTTTTCTTGTCTTGTTTTCCCGTTTACGATAGAACGTATGAACACAAATCGGTTAGAGGTAAAAATGTCTTTTCAATAAATTTTAATTAAAGCAATATTCAGTCTGAAGGGAATAGATTTCTTGTTTTTTTTTTTCCTTTTGCATATGTGAATGTGTATAACAAAAGTGTAATTGAAACCATGAAGTTGTTACCAAGTGAAGTTAAATTTCATTAAAAACGTTTTGTTATATTCTGGTTCCGTTCTATATTTTCTTCTCGGACGGTTTTTATTTTCCTCTTTTATATGTGATTTTCCTGTGTTTTTCTTTTTTTTTTACTTTTTATTCTTTCATTAATTCTATCATTCTGGTTATATTGAATTGAAATTTTGTTTTTTTTTTCTCTACTGTTTACAGACAGACACCAGGAAATGGTAGTCTCTATTTTCCACCGTTTACCAATGAATATTTTCGTTCGAATATTCATGAACGGATTTATCGATGTAAAGCATCAAATCTAGGTGGAACAATTCTTAGCCGTGATGTTGATATCCGTGCAGGTATAGTTTTTCTTTTATTTTATTATTAAATTATACGTATCGAATACTGAAACTGATCGAGACAAGTGAAAAACACTGAAATTGAAGTGTTTGCTTGCGAATCCGTGTGCCGGTGTATGTCACGGTGTATTGACACTGTGTGTATTCTCGAATATGTGATGAATTCAATAAACAAAAGTATTAAACTTTTCCTCTCTTTTACTGGAGTCTTATCAGTTACTAAATTCAGTTTTATTTCTGTTTTTCTTTTCCATCCTGTTCAATCTCATGGGCTCATCGGTTCGTGTGTGTGTGTATGTGTATCGGTGTTTATTAAATTAACCAGTTGTACGTAAGGATTATGAAGTACAGGTGGAAGGACGCGATGTGATACTAGGAAATGTAGCAATATTACGATGCCACGTACCAGAATATGTGCGAAGTTATGTACATGTCATCTCTTGGTCTCGGGATGATGAAACATTCATGACTGGACTCTCCGATATGAGTAATATGATATGCTTTGCTTTAATACTTCTCAACTACTGTCTAATATGATTTTGACTAAAAACACTGATTGAATTCCATTCGTTTATTTTCTTCTGTTTTATTTTCTTTCGAATTGTTATTTATTTAGCTGGACGTTACTTGGTGATGGCTGGTATTGGTGATTTGCACATTCGTACCGTCCGAGCTGATGATAATTTGAAGAAATTTTCATGCTCAACACTGAATACAATCAATGGTGAACGGCGAGAAAGTGATGCTGTTTACCTTTCAATCAAAGGTAAGTTTCAATACATGTTTCCAAGAACCATCAACGAATTTGATTAGATCGTCACAAGGGGGTCTGGAAATGATGGCAACCATTTCTTGTGTTATTTTTCTTGTGTGTGATGTTTTATTTGCCACCGAATTCAGATAAGCAAAAGTGTAATTGGTAAATTTTATTTCAGACGTCACTACCAATATGGCACCTAGGACTAATCAAAAGCCCATTATCGATGTTTCCATAGACAGAGGAAATGATATTTACCTACCATGCAATATTCAAGGAAATCCTTTGCCAATATTTACGTAAGAATCAATTTCGATTTTCATACAAAACACTCATGTGTAATATTCTCATTTTTTTTTTTGTTGATTTGATACATTCAATACATTTTGATGATTTCTTTTTACAATTTCCCGAACATTTATATAAATTATTTCTTTCTGGTTTGATAAATTTATGATCATTTTAAATCGAAGGGTTTGAGTAGTGAAGTTGTCAGAAAATAATTGTCTAAGTGAACTTTTTTATCATCTTATTTCATATCATCTAATTGCCTGCACATACATACACATAACATAGATGGTATCGTGTAACGGATTCTGGTTCCTTGTATCCTGTCTCATCATCGATCCGTATTATTCTATCGCAAACATTGTTGATCATTAAAAATACCGATGAACGTGATTCAGGCAAATGGGTAATTTAATATCAATTGAAAAATAATACAGTAGAAATGTTCACATAATTGTGACATTGTCATTCCGTTTATTCTTTTTCTTGTTGATCAATTTTATTATTTTGTCGTTCCAATTTATTGAACCAAAAGATTTCTGTTACAATTTCTTATAATAATTTTCATTGTAGGTTTGCAAGGCAACAAATCAATACGGTGATTTAAAATTAGAAATAAATTTAATAGTGAACGTATATTTAGCTGCTCACATTTATCCACAATTTCAAATGGTAAATTCGGGTGGATCCATCGTATTCAATTGTTCCATATCAGATCCAAAGGCTAATTCAATTGATTGGTATCACAATGGAGCATTGCTCATTGGTGATAATAAAAATCCAGGAACTAATCTCATGTAAGTTTTATTCATGTAAATATGTTTAAAATCAAATTAGAAAGTACATGAATATACAGTCCATTATTACTCACACTACACTATCATGGCATTCATTAATCTGATGAGAGAAGAATGGGAGAAGTTTGATGTCTTAGCGAAGGTATTTGGGTACATGTAATTTTCATTCCATTGATTTCCTTTAACTATTCACATTTTATTTGTTGGACGTCAAACAGTGAATCGATTGATTCCATTTAAATGATTTAGTGATTTATTGAGCAATAAATCCTCATTCGGTTAACACATGCCATTTGAATTGAATGAGTCTGCCCGATTAATCAATCCATGTTTTTATTTCATTTATCCGTTTCCTAACTTTTTTTTTTGCTCTTGTTTTGATTCATCGAATAATTCTATTCAAATTGGATTGGCAACGCTTTAACTTCACAATTCAATGGAATCCCGAGAAAACTATGTACCTTAACTTTTTCTGTTGCCTTTCGACACAAACAATAACACACCATACATCATAGAACCATTAACTGACTCTACATTTTCCATATAAAATCCATTCACTCCCCCAACTACTAACTGAGTGTGTTTTCAATGGGATAGAAGACAGAAAACCATTTGATACATTAAAGAATCGCATAAATTTTATGATGGACTTTCATAGTATGTTATTCTTCAAGTTTTGTGTGGCTTTTTTGAATACTCTATCAGTTTTCTTTTTCCTTCTATTTGTCTCTTTCATTCTATCTCTTCATTTAGTGAAAATCGAATAAAATTGCTGACTAGAACATCCCTACTTATTAGCAATGTGAAACGGAGTGATAAAGGAATATATCAATGTTTAGTTAACAATGGAAAAATGAGTGCACAGGCAATGGCTGAATTACGGCTGGGCGGTGAGTGAATAAAATACTAAATTCCCTTAATGTATCATTTTCCGTTTAGTTTTCTTTGTCAATTTTTTTTTTCTGTTGTTGTATTTGGGCCTAACATTTGATTCCATTTGGTGTGACTACATTTGGGGTATTGCCCAGAATCATATAACATAAGTTTCATATCATCTCATACTCTATTTGGGTGTGCAACCAATGCATATTCCCACCTACATCAACATGAATCAACGCCGAAGGATAACAACTGTCCAATTTATGGTCCATCATAATTTAGTTATTGTTCGTCCGGTACTTTCTATGTGGCTTTACAGTTAACACACCATCTAACACTCGAATGAATGGCGCATCTACATTCTGATTGAAATCATAAATCGAGTGTACTTCTTTTTTTATACTTTCATACATTTTTTTTTTTTTTTTATTTGGTTTTGTGTGTCTCGTTGAAGCGAAATTGTTATGTTTTGTTTCATGACACTCGTCCAATCTGTGATAACAAACACCACTAGTATATGACTCTTCATTGGGTTGCTTATGAATAAATGCGTGAATGTATTTTGTGCCATTAAAATTGTTCGTTCTCAAATAAAAAAAAAGAAATCACTTTAAATGAATCAAAAGAAAAAAAAAAATACGATGTCGAATACCTTAAAAAATAATAATATAAAGAAAAAATCTACAAAAATGGTAATGGACATTTAACACCAATATCAAATGTACAGTATAAAATTCCAGGATGAATCCTATTTCGTTCTCAACGGGCACGGTCAAACGTCGTATAAACTGGGGAGGAAGTAATAAAAAAAGCTTTTAGCGTACATAAAAATTTGTGGCACACAGAACAAGAAAAAAGAACTGATGAGAAGATCATTGGGGTTTTTTTTATTTTCACCAAAAACCAGAAAAAAAATATGAAAACTGGTACCCTTCTCACCCACTTTTCAATCATCATTTTGTAACGACAAAGGAACCAAGAAATAGCGTTCATCAACTGGTAAATAGAATGAATGATGGTGAATTGTTACAAAAATGTAAGTTTCCCTCTTTTTTTTTTTTTGATTTCCATACATGTGAACCATCCAATTTTCTTTTATATCGAAACGATTAGGTGGAAGACATTTGGTACAGTAGAAGAAAAAAAATGTATTTGGACGCACACCAGACAAAACCACTTGGAAGTAAATAATGTTGTGCTATCATCATTCTGCATAATGTACGATTAAATGGAAATATGTTGAGCAAAACACACATACAAACAGAGGAATAACTAGCTCACCTGTGATGATAAAAATCTGCTTGTGGGTTGTATAGAGTGAGCCATTAGTGAATGACAAGGATGAAAACTGAAAGTATTTAAGTTTTGAGGTGCAAATGTGAATCCACTTGACGATATAAAAACGATATACCTTCTGTGAACTACACTTTTGTGAATGAGGAGGAAAAAATGTGTCTTAAGGAAAATATTAAAATTCAATGGAGTATTCATATCATTACTATGAAATCTCAATATGAACAAGATGCGAAGGGTAAAAAGGAGATGAAATGAAAGACATCGTTAGATCAGTAGACATCATTTAACGAATGAAAGCAAAATAAAAAATTGAGATTTTGATTCAATGATGCCTGTCCTCTTGTAAAATAACATAACAGAGAACTGTGATAACCAACATTCTATTCATCAGTAGAGAACAGCACAATGATGTATGATATGAGTGGTATATGATATAACTGGTGCACATTATCAATTTATGGTTTGAATGCCAAGGAAAATTTATGTAATGGGTTTCATTCGCCAACACCTTATAGATATTTCCGTTACTTTTTTGTTATCAACAATTTTGAGTGTAGCATCATTCATGAAGCATACCGTCTCACATACAACATATAGTAAAGTTATGGGTGGGTGGAGAAAAAGTGAGAGGGTGGAAGTACCATACTCAATGTGAATCAGTTACATCCGTGGTTATGGTATCCATTCACCTATTCACCCATTTCCCATGCCAAATCATCTTCTGTAAGGAGCTATTCTTTATCATTCACGTAAGTGAGAAGGATGATGGTGTAGTAAGACGGTAGTCTATGTATCATCTAGCCGATAGAATAATACATTCTACTTACATGATAAGCATCGTTATCTTTTCTTATAATATAAACCACCCCGATTTATATATAGAAAGATAATGAAAATAGATATTCCACTGGGTGTGCTCAACCAACCAAAGTATATAATTTTTGTATATTTTTTTTTCATTACATTTCATATTATAAGTAATTCCATGTCCACTTCAATATGATACTTCTGTTAAATTCATATCAATTTATTTTTACTCTTTTACCCATCAACAATTTATTTAGTCAGTTTGAGATAAATAAAAATTGATGAATACTTGAATTTATATTTCTCTTTGTTGGGCCCTCAACAAACGTATAAAGTGTTTTCAATGAATTTATTGAAATTTTGTAACTTACAGAAATTGTTCCTGAATTGTTGTACACATTCATTGAACAGAGTATTCAACCGGGCCAAATGATATCATTAAAATGTTCTGGTACGGGTACACCACCACCACAGGTAGAGTACTTCTAGTTTAACTCTATTGAGATGGATTGTCAATTAATTAATGATTTATAATAGAAAATGTTCATTGATTTTCCACATTGGATACATTGCACCATAAACTGTTTAAATATCAATATATAATTAACTCGACTAGAAATCACCTATACCTAACTGAAATCTCTTATTTTAAAATTCATTTTCATTTCAGTTCACATGGCTTGTTGATTCACAACCAATCATGGATATTTCATCAAGTCCTCGATATGAAATCAGCCAATACGTGGATTCAATTGGAAATGTGATAAGTCATTTGAATATATCACACGTACGTAGTGATGACGGTGGTCTATATAAATGTGTAGCATCAAATACAATGGGAACGGTTGAACATACAGCCAGATTAAATGTTTACGGTATGTTAAGATAAATGGACAGTAAAATGAATTATTCATTTTATCAGTGGTATCTATCAATCTCTTTTACTCGTTTGAATATTTATTTTCCTTTTTGACGTTGTCATACATTTCGGGTTTCATTAATTCCACCTGACCGAAACTGAATGTGAATAAAATTTTATGGTTAATGATATTTTTCTTCAATGATAATTTGATGGGGGAGTAACAGAGGAATCCTTACAAGAAGTTCCACAAATTGATATTACTGTTGTTATTATGATACCGAAAACCATTCCTGTCAAGTATTCTAAGTTCTTATATCCACAATGGAAAGGATTAAACCAGTAAATATTATGTGGATTACATGACAAAATCCATACGAAGAATAACCTGGCCACCATTCACATCAAAAGGTTTTGAACTGGTATGTGGTGGTAATAAACTAATACATACAATTCCCCTACTACCAATTAGAGGTAGATATTTTGCTCTTGTTATTTCGCAACAAAGTGCAAACACAAATATCATAACCGTGTAGCAATTAAAGGAAATTATATATCTCCAGTGACAAAAATTATGCTTCAACAAATTTTTTTTTAAACAACTTGAATTTATTTCACGTTGAATGGGAAAGGAAACCAAACATTTCACACAACAGCAAAAAAGAAGAGAATCATTGAAGTACTTTAGTAGGTAGAAAATGAGGAAGAGAGTAGCAAAAACGAAACATATTCACACAAAGTGAATATGAATGCAATGACAAATATGAAAATGTGGAAAATGTTTCCCATTATATTTACATTTTACTTTATTTACATTTCAGTATAACAAAACTGAATGAAAATATGAAAAACGATTTAGGTGGTTTTTCTGTGAATAAATTTTTTCCCTTCTCACTAACGTTTGGCCATATGAAAAACTGTAAATGATGAAAGGCCGCATATGGATAAATGAAAGTATGGTAAACCGTTTCTTACTATTTATAGTGACGAGAGAATGAAAATTCTGAATGTTTATCATTTTCGTTTATTTTCCTTTTTTTTTTTTGCTTCTTCAAGAGGCGGATAATGTTCTGTTGTCTCATATAACATTTTAATAATATTGAAAAGTTGTAAGCTGTTGATGCGATGTTAACCGGATTCCCATATACGGTGTTTAACATTGAAATGGAGGGAGAAAGAAAAAGAAAAATAATATCCATTAAAGTGTCTATTAGAGGGTTTAGTAGACAACCACTTAACCACCTTTGGACTGACAAGAAACATTAATGATCCATGCCATTAGTATGACTATACTGTATCTGTAAACCCTCCTTATGCCATCATCATATTTGGTTATGGGAATATCTAAAAGAGTGTTATATTAAATTGGTGAAGTGACTCTTGGACTTATTGGTGTATGCCTCAAATCGATGGAACGTATACATATTTCGTAAGACATCCATCTAAGGTTTCACTTAATTATCCCTATAATCCTCATATCCATCCAGGTAATACAATTAAAATTGAAGGATAACAATAAACTCATTCTTATTCTTTTACAAATTTTTAATACCTTTCCATCCGATTACTTGATTATCGTCAGATAGACGTTATCGTTAAGGTATTCATAAAAGGAAATTAAATTGCCTAGATGGAATATCAATCTATTTAATATCAATTAATTGAATGAAAATATACAAATATTCAAATTGAATAAAATGTTGAGTAGAAATATTAAAACCAATACCAATTATATTATGTTGTTGCATAATTTGCACATCCTATCATTATTATTTGAATGAATTTAATTTTATAACTTCTATAAATTGAATCAATGTGTATAACCATTATCTTTATTATGTTTGACTATTGTTCATAAACTTTGTTGTAACATTTATTCCAAATTTTACATGAGAATATCTTCAACTATTTATTCGTAACGTGGAATAAATAACAATAATTTCATTTAAACTCATACCAAATTATACATTTGAATGTTTTAACAGATATTTAACCAGAATCAAATTACAAACCTTTGTTCATGATGTATTATGCAAGTTTATTTGATATTATTTATATATTATCATTTTATTGGATTTAATGAGTTTACCTGTTTGATGGTAAAAAGTTGTATTCATTTTTCCTGATTGCAAATTAATCAACTCTTTGAGTGTAAATTAAATGTTGTCTGAATTCAATTCTACAGTGTCAAAATGAAAAAAAAAATTCAGGAACATAAATTATGTTTAGCCAATCAGCATAAAATAAAATTCTATAATATTCACAAATGACATTGTGACAGACCACTGTAGAGTGAGACCAGATACCAGTGATACCATGGAGGTTTATGGTAATTCAAATTCACACATTCGTATGTGTTACCCAGATGGAATTGTCTGACAATGAAAGATATTCACACAAAATTTTAATGTGATAACGTACTAATATGAATGAAACACCGGTGTTTCAAAATATTGATTGCAACTGAAACGAAATGATTCTTTATCGTCTAACACATATAGATCTAATGTATGGATATTGCCAACTCTACCATAAAAGCTAAATCCAATAGTGAATAAAAACGAGATCTGCTTATCAATTGGATGGGTAACAAAAATATTATGTGTATGTTATATGTATTACCGATTGATGTGAGAAGAGATACATTGAAAATTGGGATTATAACTAACGAAAATGAAGGAATAAAAAAAAGAACAAAACAATCCTGGACGAATAAACTGAAAATGAATGAGGAAAATGCAATTCGACATGTAACAAATTTTATTTACCTTTTTCACTATATAAACGGTTTCTGGATAAATTGAATTTTCGATTATGCAAACATATCTTTTGAATAGGTTTATTGGTTATGTATGTACAACGATTACATGGATTACATATAGATAGTATATTCAATGATAGACGTGATACTTCCTATGGTATAAATGTAAAATATTTGATATCGATCAATAAAATCATGTTCTCTATGTACCAACACCGATAGCTTTTGATGGTGAAGGGTGGCAAACAATTACTCCTCTGTACATTTCATTCTATTCGAATGGTTTCTCATTTTAATTTCGCATATATTCACAATACTTGCAAAATTTTCAATTCACAAATTGGGTTAAAACAACGTTTCTATCTATATTTGTTTTATTATTTATTTATTGTTTCTTTTTTTTTTATTCTTAATATTGTTACACATCAGAGTGTGATATATATGGAATTTGAGTATATTTTGACAACATACATTGATCTAGGCGAATGAATCATTTGTGGGTGAATTTGTAATTTCCTTTGAACACAATTTTAATGAACATCGAACAAGATAGATGATCTTAAAGTAACCACAACATCCCGAAGGCAAATCACAATCAATGCGTGTATTTTAAACCGATTGAGAATAATAGAATGTTTTGTAAAACGTATTACAACATATTTCCATTGTTAATTAGATGCTTTTGTGAATTAATTCTAATAATGAAATTGTGTAAACATTCATTTAGAGTCATTAGAAATTCTCAATTTTGTGCGTGTTTATGGTAACCAATCTACAGGGATTAAATTATTCTACAGGAATGATAACATGTAACATTATCAGTATTTTATATTCTGGATACAATTCAGAGAATTTTCATTTAAATCCGTTAAATTTATTATCGTTTATTAATGCAATGGTTTTTCATTGGTTTTACTCAACAAATGCAATCATACTTTACGAAAATAAAATCAAATAAATAGTACAGTTTCATTAATTTAATTCACATAAAAACAACAATTTTATTTAATATCGAGGATTGAATCTCTGTTTAAGGCGTTTTTTTTTTTTTGTTGTTTGTTTGTTAATAACTAACAATAATTTTTCTGGGGTTGAATATTAATCGGTTGATATGTTTTGCATTACTATGGTTTGTAGTCCACCCACAGGCTTATAGTCGCCCACTTTTAATACATCATAAAATGTATGTGACCCATTTTATGTTGCACACCGGAAAATAAGAGAAAAACATAATTAAATTTTCGTTGATAAACATATATACATTACAATACAATAATAATTCAAATGTGCCAACTGCATCCGGAAAATTGCCTATACACACATCACCAAAATATAAATCGTGAATATGTAGGAGTGGAGTTTTATGTAATCCGTTTGCAAACATATCAATATAAATTACTCTTCATCTATCCAGATGAAATTAAACAACGTAATTATGTTTATTCAAAATGCATAATTAACCTACTTTATAATCCATATGATAACACGTTTTGATACACTCTCTGACAGTATCACTGAATCCACAGCAATTCTAAAGTACTACGGATTCAACCATCACAGTTAGAATTATAAATATTCAGTATTTTATGAATTCTGTCATATATCATTGGAGAGTTTACAATTTTATTTATTCGAGCAGTAAATTTAATTAACAGTTATCCATACTAAGAGTTCAATTGTTTTATTTTTTTATTCATTGGGAATAATTCCTGTAGTTTGTAAAATGTTATTAATTTAATTGATCCAGGTCCACCATATGTTCGTGCCATTGGACCAATTAAAACTGTAGCCGGTCATGATCTAGTGTTGCATTGTCCATTTTCCGGATATCCGATAGATTCATTCCGATGGGAAAAGTCTCGTATTGAAATCAATTCGGGTTAGTTATATAATTCATTTACACTCTTTGTGTATCTTAAAAAAAAAAATCAATTGAGGTCAATTGAATAAAATCATTTTTTTATTCGTTACATAGGAGCCAAATATGAGATTGCAAATGTAATGGACGGTGGCCATTTGAAGATAAGAAATGTTGTATCGGATCAGGATTCTGGAATTTACACTTGTATTGTGCGTGGACGAACTGGCGAAGAAGCAAGAAGGGACATTCAGTTAATTGTCAACAGTAAGTTGGACACAATATTCATAACCAAAAGTTATTTAAATAGAGAAACATTTAATCAATTTGATTATTTAGGTCCACCTGTAATTGAACCTTTTAGTTTCCCAAAGAATTTACAAGAAGGCGGTAGAGCTCAAGTCTCTTGTTCGGTAACGTCTGGTGATATGCCCGTTTATTTCAGTTGGATGAAAGATAACGCTCCAATTCCATTAAGTTTACAGGTAACTTTGCTTTGCACTCGATAAAATTATCACTTAATGTTTTTACACAAAATGAAGGCAAACGAATAATGTATATGTTCATTATATCCTAAAAAAAAACTTCTCCATTAACAGATAACAGAAAAGAAGGAAGAATTTTATACATTGCTGGTATTTAAGGATATTTCATCACGGCACAGTGGCCAATATACATGTTTTGCATCAAATTCAGCAGCTAAAGTTAATTATACGGCTGAAATGTTAATTCGAGGTAACATGATCACATTATACATTACTTCCTCTATACATATATTTTCAAGCGATATTTATTATTTCGTTTGTTTTGTTGTTTATGTAATATGTTTTCCCATCCAAAGTATGTAATGGTTAATCGTTTGGAAACACCCGGGGAAAAAAATATGTGCTCAGTTCATTTCAATTTAGATAAAAACTTGATACAGTCCAAGTGAAATAATAATAATTATTGTACATCATTTTTATTATATGATACTTTATTTTTTCCTGTATACCAGTTGCGCCCAAATGGATTCAAGAACCAAAGGATATGGCCGTTATGTTGGGTAACCCATTAATGATGCAATGTGAAGCGGATGGATATCCTATACCAAAGATAACATGGCTTCGGGGCCAGGGTAAGTAGTAGTAGAATGCCACCAAAAACAAAATTTATGATCACTTAAACCGCTCCACTGATGTACTAAAAATTCATTGATGAAGGGGTTACCAAAAGGGTTGTTACCACAGTTACAACGTATCAATTGTATGTTACGTTTGGATGTTTGCTAAACCCACTTCTTTGGTGAAAAGGCCGACGATACAAATTTTTGAATCTAATAATTTATATATTTTCTTTTTACTTCTACTGATGATGTAGGAAAATCATCAAAGGAATTTAAATCAATTCAACTGAAAAATTCAACACTCTATGTGGATTTGGCCACTGAAGATGACGAGGGTTACTACATGTGCCAGGCAAATAACGGTATTGGTGTGGGCCTAAAGAAAATCATCTATATTAACGTCAACGGTAAGCAATAAAAGATAAGCGCATAAACCTTAAATCACATTGGTATAGTTTCCTCTACAAATCACTAGCATAATCGTGTAGGATTTTATTTTGTTTTACAAATTTCGATTTCCTGTTATATGTTGAGTTCTGTTGTTTTAATCTCATTTGAATACCTTCTGGATACACTCTATATTTTCCAATATTCATTATAAATTATCGATTCATTGCTATTAACTTTGATGAACTGATTTTATGATTTTTATGTTTGATAAAATGTTTTTAATATATAATTATCTGTTTAAATATTATACATATCTTCATTGTGGATCAATAGAGCCAGTTCGATTTGATTATCCTGTACGTAATGTATCAGCGAAACGTAATGATCCAGTCACATTGACCTGTCAAGCCAGAGGCGATGAACCAATTAAAATAACATGGACACGGAATGGGGTCCCGATTGAAATCCATAATTATCGGTAATTAGCTGATTCATCCATAATTTTTTAATGAACACGTAAATCGTAATGCGTCTATTATTCGTTAAATTTTTTTTTTCGATAAAACGAAATTTCATAGCATCAGCGTTAATACAGTCAATATGGACGATGGTCTTCAATCAGTTTTATCGATCAGCCGTACTGATCGATATGATTCTGGTGTGTATAAATGCATGGGACAGAATGCATTTGGGAGTAGTGAACATATTGTTTATTTAGCAGTACAGGGTGAGTGCAAAATAAATTTCAATTGAATTTAATTTTATCAAAAGTTCCGATAAATCGATAAAACAAAACTTTTTTTTATGATGATGAATTAAAACTTTTATATTAGAACCACCCGATGTACCATCGAATTTAAAAGCAATCGAGATTTGGAGTAGATCCGTTAAGTTATCGTGGCGTCGTCCATTTGATGGGAATTCACCGGTGTTAAGTTATATTGTACAATACCATCCGAAGGGATCGTTTAATGTGAATATCAAACAGTGGGACACACCGGATACCGTCAATATATCTTTACCGATGATTAGTGGCAGCAGAGGGTGAGATAAAGAAAATAAAATCCATACATTAGTGCAGTCATTTAAGAGTCCAACATAAATATTTATCATTTAATCCAGTGCTGATGGTGATATACAAGAGCAAGCGACTGTTGCTGGATTATTGCCGGCCACCACTTATGTGATAAGAATGTTGGCAATCAATGAAATTGAAAAAAGTGAATTTACGGATCCAATTGTTTTTAAAACACAAGAAGAAGCTCCAACCCAAAGTCCACAGAATGTTCAAGTTCTCATTGAAAAGCCAAACCAATTGATTGTAACGTGGAAGGTAATGTTATGTTTATTTGTAGATTTTAGTTTCACTATGTGCGGATTTTAAACTTCTATTTTATTTTAAAACATCATGATAAAAGCAATTCCTTGTTGTCTTTCCCTTTGTTTGTATATTCAGAGTCCCCCAAAGGATTCATGGAATGGTGAAATTCGGGAATACACAGTTAGTTATATGGAAGAGCCACAACGGAATGGTACAACAATTGGAAAGAACAGTTTAACAGTGGATGGATGGGCTACTACCAAAGCAACCATTGTCAACTTAAAGACTTATACTCGTTATGGTGTATCAGTGCGTGCTGTAAATGGTTTCGCACCAGGCCCATGGAGTCCCACAGTTTATGCTACGACACTAGAGGGTATACCAACGGCTGCACCACTTGGCCTCAATTGTTCATCATTATCATCGCAAAGTATTAAAATATGGTGGAATGAGCCACCAGTTCATCATCGTGGTGGCATCATACTCGGCTATAAACTCTATTATCGTCCATTAGTGAAACAAAGTAAGTATAATTGGTGAACTGCAACAGCACCAGAACCCAAGTATAATAGATTGGAATTTTTCATTCACGCTTTGTGAGTGATTAAAAAATATGATTCGTATTCTATCTTTTTCAATAATGAATAATGATACCTTTCCAGTGGATTTAACATCAACAAATGAAATAAAGCGTACATCAAATATGGAAACTTATTTGCATGCGCTCTATAAAGCAACTAATTACACTATTAAAGTGCTCGCCTTTACATCTGCCGGTGATGGAATACCAAGTATACCAGTTTATTGTACAACCGATGATGATGGTAATATTATAATTATGAAAATTTTATTTTCTGAAACAGTTTTCATTCAACCATTAGTTTTCACTTTCGCTTTGCTGATTCTATTTGGTATTTCTATTTTAATACAGTGCCAGAACCGCCAGCTAATATAAAAGTTGTAACACTAACGGCTGACTCAATATTAGTATCCTGGTTACCACCGCGACATCGTAATGGTATAATAACACACTATACGGTCTATAGCAAGGAAGTTGGACGTAAAGGACAACCAAAAAGTATGAGTGTAATATTGTCGCTGTTAGAAATGATGCGGATATTTTAATTTGCATCAAGTTTTTTGTTGTTTTTCATTTCACTGCCATCAACATTATGTTGTTATTGTTTTTTCTTTACTTTTTAACTTGTTTGTCTTCTATTAAAGGTAATATAATTCGTGTTGATGAGTATGGATATCCGGTGACATATCAAGCACGTGGCTTAATTGAAAATCAAAAATATGAATTTTGGGTATCAGCATCTACATCAATGGGTGAGGGTGAGCCCACAGCTGTGGTAACACAAACTGCAACAACCAGAGGTGTGTGCTTATATTTCTAGATTATAGTCAGTTCATTATTATTCACCTGATTTCGTATGTTTTTTTTTCGTTGGCATCTCATTGCGTTTGCTTGCTTCTACTTGTCGTACATTATTCTAACGTTGGTTTTTTATTTTTAAATTTAGCACCAGCCCGAATTGGCTCATTTTCACAAGCAATACGTAAAGCAGTTGGCACATCTTTATTATTAGAATGTTTAGCAGTAGGTAATCCAACACCGCGCGCACTGTGGTATACCAAGGGTAGGGCAATAACGTTCAGCCAATTTTATAAAGTCACTGATGATGGTAATCTAAAGATCCACAAAGTGGAATACAGTTTATCAGGTAATTACACCTGTACAGCGAAAAATATTTATGGGAATGATTCAATCGAATATCAGTTGATTGCTATGAAACCACCAAGTTCACCAACTATAATAGTACAGTATGCATCCGCTGATAGCATACGATTGAGTTGGGATAAAATTGATGATGGTGGTGCACCAATTCAAGGATTTGTTATTTCATATCAACCAAAGAATAGTAAATGGTTGACAGTGGATGTAA
The DNA here is from genome assembly GCA_001014335.1 of Coboldia fuscipes. NCBI lineage: Eukaryota > Metazoa > Arthropoda > Insecta > Diptera > Scatopsidae > Coboldia > Coboldia fuscipes. The sequence continues at coordinate 165,997 of JXOR01000496.1, read as the reverse complement.
CACCAGAATTAAAATCATTTCTTTTAACGGATTTAAAATGTGGTACTCAGTATGCGATTAAAATATCAGCATACAATGGTATTGGCACCAGCAGACCCAGTGATGAAGTACTCGTTTGGACCAAAGGAAAAAGTATTTCAACTTACATTTCAATTACATGCAATTTTATCTTATTCAATTTATTTCCTTTTTTTTTTCAATTGCCACATTTATGTGTCTGTCTGATTGAATGTAACAGCTTCAAGTGCACCAGTAAAAGAAGATTTCATCAAGACGAATTCAAGCTGTATTGACTTGAATTTGGGAACATGGAATGATGGTGGCTGCACAATTACACATTTTTCAGTTAAATATCGTACATTAGGTAAGACATTTCGTTTCTTTGTAAAAATAACGTAGACATCTGTCTGGGTGTAGTAATTGAAAGAAATTTTAAAGATTCTTTCCTTTCAATTCGAATAGGTGAAATCAATTGGACAATAATTTCATCAGATTTAGCAAATAATCGTGATAATAAAGAGACTTTGGTATTCTGTAATTTAAAATCAGCAACATGGTATGAAATTCATGTTATAGCATTGAGTGATGCTGGCAATACATCAATGGTATATAATGCAGCTACCACCACTATAGACGGTTGTAAGTGTTAATTGCCATCAATTGAATAATAAATTCAATTAAATATTATTTTCTGATTGCATCAAATCAATTTTATTTAATTTATTAGTTGAAATATCGACTCCACCTGTTTTCCTAACGAATGATTCAGATAACGAAGTAGTTGCAACGTATGCTCAAACAGAATGGATATCAGGATTCTCTATCTGTTTGATTGTCATCATTATACTGTTGTTGATGTAAGAAAACCAAATTGCTTTTGATTGATTTTAATTGTATATTTCAATTTATATCTTATCTGTTAATTGGTTTCACTTGTTTAGCTGTTTGATATTTAAATATGGTGGACTCTTTATGAATCGTAATGATAGTTATGAATCGCGTGCAATTTCAACAGATCTTAAATCTCAATTAGATCAGCGTAGAGAACAGCCCGTTTATACAGCATCACCCGTTAAAATGTTGGATAAGAATGTTGATTCTGGTAAGTGTAGAATAAATATTTCACCAATTGTATGTAATTGAAACTCTATTTGATTTCATCAAATTTAATTTCATTCCCAGAAATGTATGAGATATCACCGTATGCCACTTTTAGTGTGGCAGCTGGACGTCAAACAAATGCAACGAATAAAACACCAATTAGAAATAATCCTTCTTTAGATTATACGATGCAATTTAAGACATTTGGACATCCAGATTTGGATGATTTAAACGCAACGGCATATCCAATGCTACCTAATCAATCATATGGTCATAAAAAAGGAAAATCGTGGCACAAACAACGCTATTATAACACTGATGGTATGATGGATCTGAAACTGACAATTGATTAATGTAATTTACTCAAACTTCACGTATTATTATTTTATTCTTAATTAAGATGAATCTACATTGAGTAAATCAATGACAATAATGGCGGGTGGCTCTCAAACATATCGCAATACGCCGGCCAGAGAAAGTGGCAAATCACGAGGAAAGTCTCGTTCTGATATTAATGTACATCCACATGGTGAGACTGAATCAGATACAAGTGGAAGTCCTACGTTGGATTTCTCTAATGCGCCCACCTATCGAGTTCCTGTTAAATCATCTAGAGGTATTGAATACTCTGTTCAAACAATGATTGCTGAGTAACTCAATTAATTTTAATTCAATACAATACAGAAATGTTTCGTCCAGATTCTAGCACAGAATCATACAATGATAATTCACCGGTGGATCGACGTGTGAATACACCACGTCATCAAGATTTATCGAGACGGCAACATCACGGTGTGAAGCATATCCGAAGTGATGCTTGTCTTATTGATCCGAATCGACCGACTAGTAGCAACAGGTAGTTCAGGTACCAAACCCCCAAAAGTCTTTGTAGGCATCAATTCATATCGCCTTCAGTTCTAATCTGATATATTAATTATTTAATATTTTATAATTCGTTCTTTTTCCTGCACAACTTCTATATATTCTTTAATTTCAATTAAATGTGGTTCATTGATATTACGATATTCTAATTGTACAGTACCGAGAGTGAAGGCAACATTGAATCCGGCTTAAGATTTTGTCCACCGAATGGATTCACTGATTCAATTGAATTAAGTGAAGCTGAATGTGATCGTGAACGTGATTTGGACTTAGAAGTGCAACGTGTAATGGCAAACATCAATGAACAAATATCAGCTGAACAACAGGACGAAGTAACATCATTACTGGTGAGGTAGGTCCCGCACAAATAAATCATTCATTCGTAGTATTCTCATCGTCATCATTGCCATCATTTTACATTCCGCTTAGCTGCATAATCCTGTTAGTTGTAAAATAAATGAACCAAAATATTACATTTGATTGTGTATCCATGAACCATCTTTTTGGTTTTCGCAACTTCATCATTGCTCATCGTTTGGATTCATTAATGTTTATTTTTCCAGATGATTAATAATAATAAAAACCATTTTTCTTAAATTCAAAAAATTCTCTACATGCTAAATCATTTGCACTGACACAGATACAAAGAGCGCAAGGATAGGGACCGACGTGAACATACAATTCATGTATAGTTGGTAAATTCACTCTGTAACGGAAAAATTCAAATGTAACAAATAATATTGTTAAACACTGCCAGTAATATTTGTTAATTATCTCCCGACTATAATTAAGTTATCATTATAAGCATAATAATAACAACATTGTTCAATTTTAATTCATTATGAATGGTAATTGAATTGACATAGACTGTGTCTTGTTTAATATAATCAAACCATAGCAAAAACTAGAATTTTTTATTAATAATTGAGATGAACTAAAACATCTATTTAATATATCTACCATTAATTCAGGGGTACATATGAAACAAATGATGTGGAAGTTAATTATTACGAAATCCATTAAGATGTAGTATACAACATGATATGTTGAATCGTGATTAATGTATTAAAATCAAATAAATATTCATATCAAATCTATAGCTATTGACTTTAGTTGAATAAATAATTGAATTGTAATTAACCAATTTATTTAAATTTATATTTTTGCTGGAAATCGATTCAATTGATTAGAGGACATTTACCAGTGTTTTTATTTTGTAATTTATTATACGGAAACACAATTGTAGAATTGTTAATAATATTTCCATTTCCAACGAGTTTTTTGCTTCAACTGATTCATTTTTTATTCTTAAATCGATTTTTATTTATATGCAAATTCTGAATTATACGAATTTTAGATAGGTGAAAATTGTAATGAAATGTTATTTCTCCCCCAAAATAAAAAAAATGAAAATTCAAATGTTAAATGTGGAAATGAGAAATTTAAATTTAATCGAAATATGCGATCTAGATTTATTGCTATTTTTTCCCATTTACCACAACCATCACGATTATATAAATAATTAGGTTCTATATCAAACAATTATAAAAGGAAAATTATGTATTACATAAGTTAAATTAAAAATACACTATCACGGTGTGCTAGATTTATTATATGGTGCCAAAAAAAAAATACTATAATTCAGTTAAATTGAAATAAAAAAAAAACAATAAATTGTCAAAAATAGTCCTTATATGTAAAATTTTTATTTTTAAATGGAAAATTAAATACTGTTTACAATTAAATTAACCATTAATGATTTGTCGTGAATTTTTAGTATTAAAAATTTTGGATTAATCAAAATTACAGAAAAATCTTAAATAATTTAGAAACTGATTTTTGAAATTCATCCAAACCAATTATGCTGCCAAGTTCAGATGATTTTGATAAAAATGTAACCAAGAAAGTGTTACGTAGTCAACGGTTAAAGTTATCTCGTAATGATCCATTATGGCATAATTCAAATATGCTGCGTGATATGTTGGAACGAGATGAAGCAATTGGCCGTCAAAAGGATGAACTTTATATGGAAACACTAGAAGTTGAATCAATTTCAACAAACCAAAAGGCATCAAATGATACAATTACAGAAGATTCACAAGCAAATGGTGCAGCTAAACCACTTCGTGTTGTTGAAGATATACCAATGGTGGGTACACAACCGGATGATGTTCTGTCTAATCCAGAATCACAACAATCTGGAGAAGAACAATACAAAGGACGGCTTGTTTGTCCCAAGAAGATCTTTATGGTAGACTTTTCAAATTTCATTTCACTAATTGAAAGCAGTTTTGAAGCATTCGCAATGGTAGATCGTGCTTTAGCCAGCCAAATATCATTCTCCATGTATCAATATTTTTGTGTCATTCTCCTGTGGGATCGGTTAATTGAAATCCAATCACACAACTATTCAAAAATTGGCATTGGAGTTCCATTCACCGCTCAGAGGATAATCAAACAAACATTGGTACCGTATGAGATAGCGGCCTATCTAGAAGGTGTTGGTAATTTTGTAGACCACATTGGCCGAGAACATTATTTACAGCTATTCCGTCAGCTATCAACAAAGGTGCAAATTCAAGATGCTAAAGGTACATTTGGTCGCGTCACCGGTGAATCTCATTTGGCGTATGAAACAACACCAGCACCGATTGTTTGCCTCTGTCGGATTTTAGCTGATTTAAGGCGCACCCAGGGAATCATGACTACTTGGGATTGGGATCTGCCAGAGAAGATACGTTGCAAGGAACAAAATTGTGGACGGCCAACAGCAAATTTATTAGGCTGGGGACCCGCTGAACTTCTACGTCCGGAACATGCCAGTATATTGCAATCGTGTAACTTTAACAGCACCACAAATAATTCAAGTGTTTTTGGTGTTAAAAATTATTACAACATACCAATAAATGAAAAACTTCTCAACTATGTGGCTCGTGTGATTTACATTGCTAAAATACCAAAAGCAAATTATGTTGGTGCCACATTAGGCAGTTTAGCGCAAGCAGCATTTACCAAACGATTACCATTAGGTCCGGATGATAACTATTCACGTCACATACGAGTCAACACAAAAAATGCACGAATGTATAATTTTGCTGATGATATTGCCAGTAATTCGTATATTGCACTCACCTTCCGTTACCGTATGGAACGTATGGGTGAAGGTACCGAAAAGCCTGATTGTCTATGCTATGAATGGTTAAATGGTGCACCGCAACGTTGGAAAATTGATGCTGATTATGTTTTTAATTGCTGTGCCGATTTGAATGAAGCAAACTTTGAATTTCCTGAATGTAATGGAAAACGTTTGTTAATCGAATATTTAGCGAAAGTGTATAAAATGGATTTTTGAAAATTCGATTATCTCTCTGGGGGTGTTAAGAAGAATAAAAACTGCCTATTAATTCACATTTGAATCCAAAAAAAAGTAAAGAATAACATTGTTCAACTTTCACAGAGAATCTAATAACACTGCTATACCTAAAGCTGTGCAATCTGATCTAGTTAACAAAATAATTCATAAATCCAATCAAATCGCGTGTTTTGTCCCAACCCTGTAAACTTTTTCGTCAATTAGTTTTACACTAATTGATTTGAATAATTTGACTGTTTTGTGTATTTGATATAAAGTTAAAAAGAGTTTCATTTACTTAAATTTAATTAATTATACTACCATGTGAATATATTTTTTTGTTACTTTATAAATACAATGTATATAAAATCAATTGTTTGTAATTAATTAATTATTATTGTTTGGACAGACAAAAAGCATAAATATTGTTTAGAGTAAGAAAACCAAATGATAAAAAGAAAAGGTTTTCTAGACATCCGTAGATAATGATGGCCATAATTGCATGGGAAAAACTCTTTTTTATAGGATGGTCTTAGTCGTTAAACGATACTAAATTCTAATGGATTCAGATGGGTCAATGAAATTACCAAATTATCCAACCGGCTAATGCAATAACACTTTGATACTGTTTTGTATTTTCATCTTATTGTTTTGCCATTTAATACACGCTTCACTTTACTCAACTGTAACTATCAACATAAATTACAATTTCGAATTCAGTTGCTATCGCACAGTTTTAGTTCCATTTTGTTGCAAAAAAAAAAAAAGAGATCGAAGAATAAAATTAGTGATAAAGGAGTATGGAGCAAGTAAAGAAAAAAACTGCCAACATTGCAGAAATTTATTCAACTGAATACATTGTGGAATTATGGATAGAAAAAAAAAATGAGAAATAAGAAAAGGAAAATGGATGGAAACGGATACAACGGAAACCAATTTCTTTCATTTCTATTCGATTAAACTAAGTGATCAAAACTATATAGAATCCCGACTGTATTGAATTGTATTTATGTATAGATTTCATCCCCAATAGATTGTTCGTTAACTATTTGCTTCGTCAATTGTGGTTGATTTTGGTAACCGATTGCAAAGGTAGCAGATTTCATTATTCAAAATGCCAATGTGAAATAACAATGACGTCTTACCAAGTGTTAACGACAATTTCTTTTCCATTGCCCGAATAAAATTTCACCAATCGAAATAATTTATTTAGTATGCATCAACTGTTACTAAATTAAAATTCAATGATATAAACAACAATAGCAAATTTTAACTGAAATTTCATTTCGTTCACAATGTTCACGGCTAAAGAAACAAATTGAATACATCATCATTAATCTGTTCAACTGAAAATTTTTATTGGGGTAAAAGCCATCAACCAACCAAGAATAATTGTGTCAATAAAAACTGTAAAACAATAACAGTAGTGCATTTCTGATGATGCAATCAATAAAATCAAATAAACTCTGAAAAGCTAAACCATTTTTCCTCAAATTGTCGAATAAAATAAAAGTAAAAAAGCGAAAAAAAAAAGAAAGTAAATCAAAATAAGACGAAAAGTGCAAAAGAAACAAATAGAGAAACATGAAGTTTTACGATACTAAATGTGAAAACAGCAATGTGAATGTGCTCAACTCCTTTCGTTTTGGGTGGCCGATTGTACCAACGTTGTTGTTTGCTGAAAATTGTCCTTTGCGAATAGTTATTGGTAACCCACCTCCCTCGTATTCAGAGTTTATTTGATTGTAAGCTTCTTACAATTTATTTATCGAAATTATTTTGTGTTTGATGGCAACAAAACACACATAGTATAAATAAACGATTCGAAAAGGAGTCAAATAGTTTTTCGTATTCACTTGTTTTATTTGCGGATAGGATTCCAATCTTTGTATGTTTCATCTCATTCTATCTATTAGTGTGTTACGTATCCAAAAATCTTTCACATCTCAGAATGGTATTACTCTCATGTTACCATTCGATGGATAAACGAAACAAGTGATTCGGTTGATCAATCCGTAAAGTCTAAATGAGAAAATCTACACAATACTAAGGATGCAGAATATCTATCTGTAGTATTGCCCACCCAGAAAAAAAAAGGGATATCTTGGTAACATAGTTTTGTTATTTATATGGCATGAAAACTTTATGTGATAATTCAATCCCTTTTTTTTACCTTTTCTTTCTACATATTTTCTTCTTTTATTTTTGGGGATTTCCACAGAAAAATAAAAACCAATTTTATACCATCGGTACATTGTTTTGTGTTTTCTCATACATAAATATGGAATTAAATATCCGCAACCATAAGAATACAGTGAGTGGCGATTTAACGTCTCACTTCCAACTACTTATGAAATTTGTTTGGTTTTCTTTTGGGTGAACAACATGACAGAATTACTTAATTCATAGACACACTCTCACTGTAAATATGAAAAATCCTCCCATATGGTTTGTGCTGAGACATATACCATGTGTCGGATTCTAACCAAATGCCATTGGACCTGTGACACTAAGAATTTATCATTCGAGCATCTTGACACTTAGCTGTTTCTACACACAATCACAGGGTTGCCTGTTTTGTCCATTCGCCTGAAAGCATTCAAGACCCTGAGCTCTCTGTTTTGAGATGAAAGCATTTTATGTTACCACCAGGAAATAGATTTCAAACTACATAGTTTTTTCCTTTGCATCGCTTTTACTCGTTTATTTAAATCTCAATACAGTTATGCCAATACAATCATACATGTTATAATTCCACACTAAACAGCACATTTATTGTCATCACTTTGAGATTCTTAATATTTTCCTTTTTCTCTTAGTATGAGTTTCCAATCATAACGAATTCAAATATATGTACAAGTCAAAATAAAGGAACAAGGATAACAGATGAAAAAAAAAAAAACAAATTGTAATTCTGTTTTGCTTCAGGGTTAAAATCATTCATTTAATTCCTGTCGACTTTACAAAAAGGACGAAATAAAAAAAAGTGGAAAAACCAAGTAATATCATTCAGTGTGAAAAATGTTTTCCTTCAGGCGTTCCAATATTCGTTTATTTGGTATTTCACTAATGCCACTGATGTGTGAATTTCATGTTGTATATTATTGAAACGGTATGAAAATACAACATACAAGAACAACAGAAAAATATCGAAAGGAAAATGAGAATAAAAATTTCTGAATAAAGGAATAAAAAATGTACATTGGAATCAAGTCCATTATTGTGATCCTATAAATGCATAAAGTTATCTGCTTTGAACCAAAGAAAAAAAAGAAACAAAACATCGTATCCAATGTGATACAACAAAATAAAAACAGCAGCCAGAATAAGAGAATCATCCATGTGATGTATTGAATTGAAGTAACACCATTGATAAAACCATTCAACGATCTTATTTTTTATACACTGCCTCAGTCTTTACGTACCACATTACGTTATTATGCTTATGTTATTCGCCTCTGGTATTACATGATTATCCTGTGAAACAACTCACAACGATATTCATATTCGATACACCCCCAACGGTACACTTTTTACTTTCAAACCAACAACAAGAGAAGATGGAAAATTTTCGTGTTAAATCTATTTGAAATCAACAGTCAGTGGTAATTTGAATGAATTCAACAGCGACCCAATTCAATATATTGAAGTGTGTTCAATTTTACCGTGTTTTCGTCTCTCGACGTTTTCTTTTTTATTCCATTCGATTTATTTGATCAGAAATGGTTGTTACCTTTTCGTTAAGGGATAATAACATTGGGCGATTGGATACCATCCTCAATAAAACGAGACGATGGATATTTTATATTTATGATAAAATTTTCATTGTTGTGCTATCATCAGATGAAAATGAACCAATAAATTGGTAATTTTATATTAACTACGTTAAATAAATGAGATAAAAGAAATGAAGAAATTTATATTTGTATCCATTCGTATTTTCTGTTCATTTTGGCCTCTAACTTCAATATCAACTGATGAATTAGACGACATGAATCGTATTTAAGAGTACGGAGTCAAATCGAATCAATTTGAAGTCAATTTCATAGGAATGGGAGAACCAAAATTGTATATATTATATCCAGAATATTATATTCATTGAACCAGTTGTAAATGGGTTGGTGGTTTTACTACTATTATTCTTCCCATTGGATTTTTCGATTTTCCCAGTAATTTAAAAACATTGCTGTGCTATAGGAAAATTTTTGTTATTTCGCATTCAAATAAACACATAAAATCGAATGAGTGACTGTTTGTCGTTCAATACATATGTTCTTGGTGCTATCACATCCATATACATGTACAGTTACAAATCCATTTCAGATGCCCAACTGGGAAATAATTTAAATTTTTTAAAATAACAATCAGTTTTATCATTTCAATGTTAATTTAGATAGAAACGAAATGGTTAAACTTCATCACAAATACGGTCCCAACTGTAGGACTGAATCCAATTTCATAATGACGAGCTTACCGGGACATATTCGGTTATTGTCAATGTTATTAAATGATATGCTAACTAAATCTCAAAGGACATACTGTCAACTTTATTTAGTTATTTTGGATGCACTACACATTGATGACTAATTTGATACAATTTTTCTTGTAATGAACTTGAAATTTAGGACAATGTTAAATTAAACGGTAAGTACAAGCTGATAATTGTTGTCTTTATCAAAATTTATATGCAGATCTCACGAAAAAAAAATGAAATACAAGAAAATGTGTCTATGAATACACAAATAATTTCACACGTTAGAGGGCGCCAATGAAACAAAAGAAGGTGTAACGGTAAATTTTTGAATTAAAAGAAATTGCTGTTAGAACATTTCACTTTCCATTACCAAATTAAACATGCGATGTTCTTAGTAACAGTGTATCTTAATTTTAAAATTAATTATAAATTAAAATCCCATGAGAAATGATTAATCAAACTAAATATCCACAAGCAACTATCGATTTAATTGGATCAGTGATGTTCAAATACTTTAATTGAAAATTGTCATCGTTCAAGAATGTACATCGTTAATTTGATGACGCGAAATAACACGCCAAATGGAACCGAAAAATTCATCAATATTTGAATTGAGATCGACGTTTTGTTTAATATTCCACTAATTTGCGAAAAAAAAGCCCATTAAACCATCCAAAGAATGACTTTCAGTGAACCAGTTCAGAATCAATATAAAAATTTTGCTCCAAAAAACCGATTATATTCACAAAACGTTTTGTTTCTTTTCTGTTTTACTTTCATGGGACCACCTAAAACTCCAATGTAATATAGAAGCAGTCAAGAAGTATTCTTACTTCTCTATTATATTACTCACTAGTCTTTTTCATAGCAATCATAGATCATTTTGCAAAAAGAAAAAAAATAACATTCAACAGAAATATAAAACCAACATTAAATTATTGTGCCCATTTCATATTATACCTGAGCTGTTTGGCAAATCATAAGAAAACATTCTTTTAGAAACGCATCTCTTTCACTCAGTTTCGCTAATAGATTTTTATAATCTTGTTTTGCTACACGTTCATTTCAATACAACACAATACTTAAATAAGAAATAAAAATAAAAACTCAGTAAAGAATTTACAAAACCACCAATTAATTATGAATTTACATCTGATTAATAAAGACAAAATCATTGAAATTATTAATAGTCGTTTTAGTTCTATTTATACAGTTTTCACTTATCGATAATAAAATTATAATAATCATGATGTGATGAAGCATTTAGTTTCTTTGGCATTTACATAATCACATCAAGTTAGAATCCGCATCTGATGGATTAATTCATCATCGATCTAGTTGATTGAATTCATTTTACGTGATATTTTCTTCTTTATTAGTCTAACTGATTTGTTAGACATCACATCGTCAGAAACACCATCATCATTAACTGTCTGTACAATTGGATTATTATTACCATTAGGTCGCATCAATTCAGTCACACTAAACAGACTGTTATCCGTTGAATTGCATTCGTTTTGTTCAATTGGGAACATGTAGGCAATATCAATGCCATATCGTGGTAATTTTTCTCTGCACAATGAAAATGAATAGATCAGATACAATAACAGACAAAACAATGTTTCATTGAATGAAGAAAAAAAAAACATTACACCGTTTCGAAATCAGAATGAAATTGAAGAAATGAAGAAAACAGAACAAAATATTTGTTGATTTATTTCAATACAACAGATTATAACAAACGGTTACCTTAAGAAATTGATCACATTGATACCAAGATCAATTTTACGGGACAAAAGCAGGGCAGACAGATAACGTGGTGACTTTGCTTTCTCGGCACAATGCATTACCAGTGCCCAAGACTTATAATCGGTGTCAATGATGTAAGTATTATAAATATCTTTAACTGAAAAAAAAATAATATCAAATAGAAGAAATCAAATGAATATAATTTAATTAAAATTCAATGAATTGTTAGCATTTTAAAAACACTTACAGATATGCTCTTTATGCAACCAATGGGCTGAAACACGAAAATCTGGTATTTGCCATGTTATGTTACCTTGAATCGGTTCACGTATTGGATCGTCTGCATAAATGTAAGTGAAATTCATTGTAACCTAATTACAAATAAATCAATACACAAAAAAAAAAATGAAACAAATTATTAAACACATAAGATTCACATTAAACAGTTAAACGGTAACTGTTTGATTCAATAAATTCGTACATGATGACAATTTACCAAAATCTTGACTTCATTTTGGCAATGAAATATTTTCTATTCACATTTATGATCTTGATGTTTATCACACAAAAATCTAATTTGTGAAAATCAGTACCAACAAATTAGTGTTGAATACTAAACTGATACAGAATCAAATTGTTTTAAAGCTCACGAAATAACATAAAACGTAAAACAAGAAAAGAGTTTCACTGTCTACTCAGGTGGCAATCAAATATTCAGATTATGTTTGAATTTTGCCACCATACAAAAATTATTGATTCCACCAAATCGTGAATGGTTACATAGTGTTACCAAAATGAGAAGAAGTGTAGACAAGATGAAAGAGATGTATTCAAAAACCAATTGATTATAATGAGTACTTGTAATACCCACATGCTTGTCCTCCAATGACATTGTGAACATACTTCTCATGCAACCGTACTCCGGAACTTCTTCAGATGATGCATAATATTGTACGACATACCAAAATCCCATCATACTGTTTATATCAAAGTTGCGAAGTGCTTTCACCTGCAAAGTAAAAATATTATTCTGTAGTTATACTTTAGTTACTTGAATTGAAAATACAAGTATTGGTAACGTTTACATACTCTATTCAATAGCAATGAACATAAATGAAAGAAACGGATGATGAATTGAATTTTGATGAATACCAATTGAATGACTGTAAAGTATAGAATATTGTCTTTAAATGAAAACCAGATAGAAAGAGAGACATAGAATCGAGACATCATTGACTATTTGTCCCATTGGCCCCATCCAAATCTTGGTGGTTTGAACTAAAATTCAACATATTGTACATATCAGATAATTCAAGTGCAATGCCAAGAATATAACAAAACTAAAATGTATTCGATATTATGCTCGTCGTTATTTGTGTTAAGTTATATTTATTGTGACTTATGGAGTTTACTGTATTTAATTATTCAGTTCTTATGTTATCAATTTTAGCATTGTATTCTCTTACAGTTCCCGCAGTCACTTGATTAATTTAATGAGAAATAACTGAAAGAGAAAGATAAAACACACAAGATTCATCACTTAAAATACCTATTGTCGTGTGGTCACCTGAGTTTATGTTACCATATCAAAATATGTTCAAAGTAAAATCGTTTTTGAAAAGAATGTGTATTCATATGTAATGTAGACGCACTCTCATTGAGTGGAGAAAACTGAATGATGTTTGTGGAATCTTATATTTTATTTTATAAATGATTCAGCCATGGCCCATTCAAACGATTAACTGATATATGAATGAGAGAATGAATAATATAATACACGTAGTGCGCCAATTTCTCATCAGAATTTGACTAATTGGTCTGTTCAGTTAGTTTTATCTCTGTCGCTGGTGCTGTGCTTCTATTATAGCGAGATGAAAATTAAATGCGTTTCACACCTAATTGTGAAATAGAATCAAACTCAGTATCACTACCTGTTAACTATGAAACGGTTGAGAATTGTCACACCTCCACACACTGTACCCTACACTGTGGTCATTAATTCAAACACACGGAAGTATTTAATAAGAGATTTTTTTTCTTTCATTTTTCTCAGTATCATTCATTTTCACTATCATGGAATTCATTTGGTACTCATTAAAGCAGTTATTAAATAAAGAAAGAAATAAATAATATGACACAAAATCAACGAAACGAAAAGAGAATATTATTATGTGGATAAATGAGTTCACTTACTTTTGGACACTTTTCAGCCAAGTAACCATACTCAATTTTCCAATCTTGATTCACATTATTCGATGAAAAGAATCCAACAGTTTCTTTCCATTCAATACCAATCAATGAAACAATTAAAATTACTTTCACTATCCAACCCATTTTTCGTTCTTTGATTCTCTTAAATTTTGGTTTTCTTATTTCTTTTAATTTAAATTCTTACAAAACCTATTTTTCATACAATTAAGCACATACTGAGATGATTTGGACTCAAATTAAATGATTTCGTTTACATGCTTTAGTTAATTTGTTTCGTTGTTTTATGAGTAAGAGAAAGGAAGTAAACGTTTGGTTCGAGCTGCTTTTGATAAGAATTTCAGTACACAATTATGTCATTTTTGTAGTATTTGCATTAGAACCCCAGTCATCTGTCCAGTCAATCTCAATGGTTCCGTTAATTGATAAAGATAAATATACAATTACAAGAATTACGAAAATAACTAGTATCAGACAACAGCAACAAGTTCCCTTAATAATGCACTCTTTTAACAGTTCTCGAAGTGCTTCTATGCATAGATCACGACACCACTTACGTTTTGATACCATTCTCACTAACCCACTGAATTGAACTGGTTAACTTATGATACCTAGACGATATTTAGATAACGAAAACAAAAAATTAGAATTAACTATAAAATCGATTAATTATCGAATTATCGCATTTCATTATACTCAAATTTAACCGGAAGCAATTTGATAACATTAACTGGAAATTACAATATTTTCGCTATTCTACAGACGATATCATTAATGGATATTAACAAACTACATAAAGTACACTAAGAAAATCATGAAAAAATAAATGTGTTCAATGACAAAACTGATAAAAATAGTCAATGTACCATGTAAATACTTAAATACTATCTGTTGGCTGTATGAAATAAAGAAACTAGTTTAGGTTGAATACGATTAAACATTGGTCGACCGCTATTTGGATGTTCGCTACAGACGCCTTTCTGTCTAAGACAAGTGATGATACCACTACTTATAATTTTATTATTCACTGACACTTTAAACGGTCAGATGAGTCCAATATTGATATAATTATTAAACGATTATAACCAATGTAATAGAAATCAACATTTAACATAGAATTATCTACGAATAAAAAGAGAATCATTGAACAACAAGACCACGGATCATATCATAAACATTAATTACATGCAATTAATTTCTTCTCATATTTTTTTTTTGTTCCATTCTTTCTTTCTTTACATGTATGCTAATTGAATCTATTAAAATGAATATAAACATAGTTAACTTGTAATATTGGCCGTAATTTAAATGATTTTATGGATTTGTTTTACATTTAAAAATGCTACCTGTTCTCGATTGGAAAATTGTACTTTTTCATATGGCAAAAATGAATTGAAGAGCCCAGAATCAACAGATACTGTGGTTTTAAAGAAACACATAAAAATACGTTAATGTCAATTTAATCATCATTAATGAATTTGTATTCTTATGTTGAGTTGATATGATTTTTGTTTTTGTTTTTTCTCTGTTTAATTTGTATTTTTACTGTTGCCACCGAGAGAGTGTTAAATCCGGAAATATTATTGCCAATCAGTAATTCTAATCTCGTTCATTGCAAACCATTAAAACGTCGTATTATTTCACTGTAACCACATTGTAGTTGTTGTTTGTTTTTATTATTTTATTTTTGCAAATGATCTCTTATGCTGTATGCCTCTGACTTTTGTTCAATTGAACAATTAGAAGTTTCTTTAGGTTTTTTTTTTTTTAAACTTTACAATTGATCGATCCAATATGTAAAAGAGAGTAAAATTGGTTTTCTTTCATTCAGAATTTTCATGTTGTTTAATTTAACCACCGTCAAGAACATGTTGGTCATTCATTATAACTAAATGAAGTAAAAAAGATACCTTGTCGGCATGTACTTTTTTATTTTTGTTTATTTTCTCTCGTATTATTTGATCTTCAGTTGAGGTTTTATTTTTTATTTTTTCTTCATTCAGTTGATTATTTGCCTGAAGCATTGATTTAACATGAATTTGAATGTGAACTGAAATTAATTCATTTATTTCTTAACCAATAGATCTGATATTGATGAATATGGGTCAATAGGCCTGATGTCAAAAAACCAACTGATGGGATACATTGGTCCATTGTGACTTTTTGCCCGGAAAATAACTAATAAAAATCTAATAAAAAAATTAATCATTGAGGGAGTCAACTGGAGTGTCACTCAACGAGGATGATTATGAGAATTCTAACGCCTCAAGAATTACAATTAAATGTGGAGTGTGTGATCAAAACATCTTCAAATCAATTGCTCACGGTTCCGTTTTATTTTTTTTTTATTTTTATGGGCGAACAGTTTGTTCTCAAATCGGTAAATTAATTTTTTTTTTATTTCTTGCAGAATTTTTAAACATTTGTGCAGACTGGTTGTCTCTAAATTTCCCATTCGATTAGATATAATTCTTAGTAAAAGAGTGCAAATCTGACGAGTAGGTAAAGAGCTAAGGAGAGAGAGAAGAAAATTAAATGTGAAAAACTAAATTAAATACACATCTGGTCGCATACCATCAACCACCAGTTGGTGCGATTAAAGAAAAAGTGGTATTGGTTGGTAGTCGATGGAAAACTTTTCTTTCCGTTTAGTTGTTGCACGCCAAATGAAAACAGGTGAATTCAGCATTTATGTTTCAACCGCGATTCGATTAAGACGCGGCTCTTATAATTCCGTCTAGTTGGATAAATATTTTAAAAAGAAGTTTTAGACGGGGTCTCAGTTTATTTGATTCTTCTGTTAGTTTCTATAGTGAAAAGAAAGTTCTTTTAAAGTTTTTTTTTGTCTTATTCTGTTTATTTGTAATCGAACCGATCAGAAAATACTTTAATCGATTTAAGCTGATAATTCAAATGAGTATTAGCAACACAGTTTTACACAGAGGATAATAAATTGATTCTTTTAATATTTGATATTACAAAAGTTGTGTGAATAAATCAGTGTGGTTGTAAAGGAGTACCGTTGAACAATATTCTTCATTATTGGGTATTTGGATTAATCGATTTGGCCCAAATAATCAGATAAACGAAGTGCAAGAAATCAAAAAGGAAGGTAATGAAAGGATACCAACACTGTTTTATATAACCTGTCTTGATTAATTTAAAAGTTTTTTTGCAATAGACCAACAACCGGTTACAAAAGTGTCACTCAGAATATTTTTTGCAACAAAAAAAAAAAGAAAAAAAAAGAGAAAATCCATTAAGATTCTGATAAATTGATAGAATGAAACATCATTTGCAATAATTATATTTTGAAATCCACCAAATTGTGATGTGATAATGTTGAAAATTTTGTGGCAACTGTAAATTAATTGATTAAACTGTAGATAATTTATGAATCATCTCACTATGATAACTGAACACAATGTTTTTAAAGTGATTTTGTCTCAAATTTCTTCAGTTAATTACTAAACTTGAAGATTATCTGACCAAGTCAGACACACAGTGACTATACAGAATATTAGTAAAATAAAATAAAACATAAAAATAACATGTAAATTTCATCAGTCAACTTGACGAAATAGAAACTGTTCTTACTGTTGCTAAACCATATTATTTGTGTATATCTTACATATATATGATATCAAAATTTATGCAAACCAATGGCATAGAAAAACAGATTTTACATGAGATTGGAATGTCATTCATAAAACGGTTGACTTATCGAAAAAGAAAAAAAAAAAACTTTCATAACCGTCAATAAAATTAACAATTCTCCATGAAGAACATAAATATTAATCCATCCTATTAAAATCAATAATATAGTTGATCATTAAATTAACTTTCAAAATTATTAAAATAAATTTTTTAAATAAACAAAAAATACTAAGAAATAAATTTCGTTATCTTAAATTGTCTTATTTTTATTCCAGCAATTTGTGAGAACATATAACGCCATAGGATTTATTACAATGAACTATAAACTATCACTTTTCCTCCTACTTTTTGTGGCCACTCCACTGGTAAGTACACAATTCATAAAATCTTTCATTAGAATTATTTTCTCTTTCTCTGTGAGTATTCTTATTTAATGACCATTGACTGATATCTTAAATTTTGTACCAAAAAAAAAAAATAAACTCTTCAAATGATACTCATTGAATTTTACAATTATTTTATGGATTACAAGTATTACATTCATCGTCCGGTAAACAAGTTAATAAATTTTTAAAAGAAATTTAGGAATCGTTCTTCAAATAATTTAAAAAAAAAAAAAAAAACTAAAATAATAAAAGAGAAACAGTGAGGAGAGAGAATTATATGAAGAATTGAAATTCAAAAAGGCCAATGAATTAAATCTTCATGGCCTGAAGACATTGAAATTCCGTCGTAAACAGAGAGACCAATCAGGTTATCTCCAACCTGCCTTTAGGTAAATAGGTCAAACGTGAACCGCGCCAAATGAAAATCTTATGGTCTCACTTATATGGTTAGTCAGTAGTTTTTTTTTTTTTCATTTCTTCTCTTATATTTTAAAATCGTCACACATTAAGAAGTCTATTAAATTAATAAATAAAAAAGCACTTGTATATGGTGTTTGTAACCAGCGCAAATACGCACCTTTCCTTTTAGTACATTCAATCTAAACCACATTTTCGTAATGGAATTCCTCATTTCATGTTCTTATACACATCATAATCGGAGATATTGTCATTAACGTTGATTAACAACTGTCTCCACCACTAAATCTAATTTAACCCGCAAGCAATTCATTTATAAATTTTTGCTACACTAAAATATTAACATTCTTCCGCATTTGAAAATTGTTAGTGGAAATTCATTTTGATCATAAGAAATGTTTATCTTTTCGGTGGAAATTAGAATTAAGAACAAAAGTTGTTATAATCAAATCATCTGAGTAAAGTGAAAACAAAATTCTATTGTTGTTTCTATTTTCTTTGGACCGCGAATTAATAACAGTCGCCCAAAGTGAATAAATAAATGCAATTGGCTAACACATCATCATCCATAAGAAAATTCAATAGAAAACATATTGTTGATTCTATTTTTTGTTTTTTCATCTTAAATTGATGATGTTTTATGGCTAACCACTTGGATACATATGCTAACGTATAAACTTCTTGGTTGCCCCAACATTTTTTAGAATAAGGTAGATGAAAAAGAAAAAAAAAAAACAAACATATTGACCTACTTCACTTTTAACATTGAACCCAATTCCGGCATTCCACAGCATCATGTAGTACGAATTGTAAAGTGTGCAACATTATAATGAATATAAACATTAATATTTCTCATGTTTTATATATGAATCTTTCTCACTCTCACACCATATCTTTACATATCGGTTGCATTTATAAAACACTAAACACGCTATAATGTTATTTGGTGCATTTGTTTGTGTTATCATTCAGCATAAAACAAAAACAATTCTCATATGAAAAATGAATATTAAATCATTGATGAAGTAAGTTATTAAATTCTGTCTGTGATCTAAGCCAACGGGTACACGTTATGAATTTATAAAAGAAATTTGTAATATTATACTTTTACCCCGAAAACGTATTTAGATGAATGTAACTGATATCATTATTACTATGATTTATGATCTAAATCATAATATTTCATTTTATAGTAATTTACTTGATTTGGTTGCGTTTTCAATGAACTTTGATCAATCAAATTTTGAAAAAGAAACCATCAAATATTTAGGTCTTGATAAAATTTAATGACAAGTTGTTTGTACTAAAAATATTATATTGTTCATTAAATTAGTGAGTGAATTCAACAATTATTAATTAAAATTAGAACAAAATCAACTACAAATTGATAGTCATAAATATAAAATCGCGACCAATAAAAATTACACCATTAATTAATGCAGCTGATGACTATAATTCAGTTCAATTGAATTCGTGTACCTGTTCTCTATTGTTTGATTATTTACAGCTCGTGCAAATTGATTTAATAGTGAACAGGTGGATTTCATCACATCAGAATATTGTTTTTCTTTACATCATTCCGTGTCACATTCAATTTTTTCATTCTTATTTTTGTTGTTTTGATTTAATGAAAGACAATATAATATCCAGTTAACACCCAAAAGAACTGGTAGAAAATGTTTTACACGTTCGTTAGTTCTTAATTGCTTTATACTTGGGAAAAATATATATAAAACATTCAACATATCGTTTTCTTTTCTTCATTTCCCTCATTCTAATCGTTCTATACGTTTAAATTTAATGCGAAAAAAAAAATTTATAAGAAGGGGATTAATGAAATTCAGTTTGCTGTTGTTTCATTCTCTTTAATAATAAAATTAAAGAAAAAAAAAATAAGTAAAATACCGCGTATTTTAAGAAAACATAACATCGTGACACAATGAACCAGAAAATATCGAAATGAAGAAGAATTTTCGCACACACAAATTTTCTTTAAACAGTTTATTATAGCACAAAGGTAAAAAAACATATTGTTGAGTATCTTTTTCATATATGCGGTCATTCATAAGAGAACAAGTGATTTTTTTTTTTTGCTTTAGCTTTGGCTCATACTGTAGACACGTGAAATCATATTGAAATGAATGAACGTAATCCCACCAATAAATTCTTAATGTTTGTTGATTTGTTTTCATGATTTTCAAAAAAAAGAAAAAAATATTTTAAAAGAATTGAAATATTGTATTCACTGTATGTTATAAATGGTAGAATGAAGTATAGAAAGTAGTGGCATCAAATAGTCTTGTAAGACAACATGAAAAACATACCGAAATAAAACCTGGGCATATTACTAAGCGATATACAGCTAAGTGAAGCGATAATTAGCCGAAGAAATTTAGCACCCAATACCAAATAAGAAGAAAAGTAAAATATTTTGAATCATAATGTTCTCATAATGTTAATGGGCTCATTATAAAATCATAAATATTATTAAACATGTTCACAGTAAATGATATTCCTTTGTCATTTTATTTTAATGTTTCAAGTTGATTTAGTTATCCGCACGTTCACAATAGAATTAAGGGCAACACACATCACAATTAGACAAAGTCAAGAGAAAAAAAAAAAAAAAAACACTTTCTTTGCCACGAGCAGATAGTGTTAGTCACTAATAAGCAACAGCAGGTTGTCCAACTTACTTATATTCTAATTAAATTTTTCTCCAAAAATTCTTCATTAATTTTTTCTCTTTGTATTTCTTGTTCATCTCATCAAATAGAATTTATTCATATTGATGAATTTTAATTGGCTTACCCTAATGCCAAATAAAATAACTTTAGTTTTTTTTTTTTAATTTTCTTTGGATTAATTAATATAACTGTCATTAATTTGGATCAGACCGTTTAATGTTTAAACAATTCATAGTGTTGAGCATGAAAATTGATCTAAATGGGTTGTTCTCACACTCAATTAAAATGACCGAAAGAAATGAGATGAGTAACATTTGGAGAAAAATTCGCCTAAAATTAAAATATTTAATGATTTACTTAATGATTGTATAATTGATTACAAATACGCACGTTAATGATGTTAAAAAGTTTCACTTTACATAATTTCTATTTCCATTTGCTGGAGTTCAGTCCACTAGAACATTTAATTTTGTTTAATCATTCTGTTTTAAAAACAAAACATATAAATAATAAATCATTATACAATATTCATTTCGAGAATAGTTAGAAGTAAATTCATCTAAGACGTTAGACCGATAATCGTTAACAGAGAAAGAATTAAAAAAAGAGAAAATTATTTCTTCTTTTATGAAACGGAACAATATTTGAATTTATCACACGATGATAATAAAATGAAATGAAGAAGCACTCATAATGGTATTGTCTCGACGGTTAGTAACACTCCCCATTTTAATGGGCATATAAACACCGTGTAACCAATTGATATGCAATCCCACGTTAGCATGCAATTCACCATCAGTACAGAACAGTATAGGCGAAGCGAATGAATCGATCAGAAAATAATAAAAAAAGAGTTAGAGAATCATGAATTCAATTTTCTTCTTTAACATTTTCATTTATTTATTCTATTTATCTCACACGTAACCAATTGTCAGCAAAACCCACGAGCCGGACATTGATTGATTCAATTAATCTAACAATTTCATCATCAATAAACTAGAAATTTGAATTATATGATAAAATGAAAACCAGAATACAAAATGTTATAAATATTCTTTTAGCAAATGTCAAATGCGCCTCAAAAAGAAAAATGAAACAACAAGAAACCTCTTATTACTGTTCCAAGCCCGATTATAGTAAAATACCGAATAGAAGAATACAAAACAAAAAATCGAAATGAGAATACTCACCTGAATTTTTGATTCAATCATTTTCATAATGCGATTGACCAGAGGCTTTTAAACCACACGTTCTCAAAGGTGACGTGAAAAATTAAGAAAGACCCAAAAGTGCGGCCCCGAATGAATGAATGGAAAATCAAGAAGAAAAGTAAACTAAACAGATTCTGTTCAGTGTAGTTTTTCTCTTTTGTATCACCCAATAGATTAGTTTATATGAAATGTAGGACAATTTTGTTTTATTTTCTTTTCGTTCTGGTAAGTCTGGTTGCACTTTACAAATTGTCATCATTCACATAAGAAATCAACAACAACGAATGATCTCTCATAAATCGTTTTACTTTATTTTTTTTTTGTCCGGAATGCGTAAAACCAAAGACAGAAAAAAAAGAAATGAACGAATTATATTAAATTTAAAAGAAATACACACATACAAGATAAGTATAATGATTATTTGCTCTCAAATAATTTAAACATTTCATTTAGAAAAAAAAAAACTAAAATCTTGTCTGTTTCTTTTACCTAAAAAAAAATAAAAGAACAAGTAAACTTCATGTGTAATGTAATATGTTATACAACAACAATATGCCAGATGATGATCGTTACACGTAATTCATTCAATTTAATTGTATGGCCCCCAATGCTATATTACAAACAGTGGAAATGTATCACCAATTTTCTTAACATTAACAACAACTAAACAACACGATATATGGTACATTCATTTCAAATAAATGGCAATATTAAACTCAATTGCTATGTAAGTACATCGTATTTATTGAAATTATTGCCAACAGCAGTTGAATTAAAACTCTTCTTTTAAAAGATGAAAATTTTAAATGATGACGACAAGTAAATAAAAAACGATTGAGAATAAGAATTGGTCTTCAATCATTTTGATTTCCTATTAAACCATATTGATGAATTACGACTTGTCCACCCATATTGAGTGTGATGTCCATCCCAAGACGCCCTAGATTTTTCCAGCCCCACCAAATTAATAATAAAATAACCGATTCATTCACATTAATTTTATGTTCCGTGTTCATTGGTCGGTCACAGACATGGCCTCATCATCATCATCATCAGTATCTTCAACTGAACTTCATTAGACTGTTTCTATTAAATAAAAAAATCCATTCAATAGCCGACAATTAGTTATTTATCTTTCAATTGCGTTTCATATTTAGAAATGAAGAAAAAAATAAAATAGAAAATCAGTTTTTATTTTGTCGATTGAAAACATTGTTGGTATTCAATTGAGACACTGGGTCTTTTCTTTTTAATCCAATTTTAGTGTATTACATTAATTTTATATTGCACTTGTGCGGTTAGATTTCTATCTAATGACCGAATACCATATAAATAATTCTCTGTATGATTTGGTACTGGATATTCGATTCAATATAAAAGAGTGAAAGAGTCAAAGAATTTAATAAAATGTAATCACAAATTCTTAGATTGTTGAATTCCAGGAAATTATTATTAATGATTTATTGGTAAAACTTGATATTTCCACTGTGTACGATTTTTTATTTCAAATATCAGTCAATTGAATTTTATTTGATTTAAAACGATGAAATTGATTAAACACGACTATTAAATCTAAAACATGGATTTCAATTAATTCACTTATTTATGTGCCATTTATTCATTATTTTGTATTTCATATTTTTTCTTTGCAGATTATATTTGCCGAAGACATTGAAGTGGTACAAGCTGTATCACCAGATGATTCAATCGATGATGACCCAGATCAAGTGGCATTAGAATCAAAGGATCAAGAAGGTTCACAATCAGTTCACATCGCACATCAGCATGTGGCACCACCACCGGCTATCTTACCGCCTCAAGCTGGTATGTTTAAATGATCTCGTTACACACATAACTATAACCGAAATTTCACTTTACCGATTGACCCATTCAATAATGCGAATAATGGAAAAAAACATTAAAAATTCTTTTTTAGCTGCTCTTAATCGAGCCAACATTGGTATTGGTAAACCATTTGCCGCACCACCACAACATACTCAATCATATTTGGGACCACCACCGCCACCGCCACCCAGTCATCAACAGAAATTACATTTGCCACAGAACGATGTAAATGATAAAATTTTAGCGGCACCATCAATTCAAAATGAAATTTGGGCTAATCCAATATCAGATACACCGAAAATCTTGTCACTTGATGTCAAATGTGAACGGAATGGAATGAAAGTATTCATTCAATTTGAGAAACCATTCTTCGGTATCATATTCTCTAAAGGTCACTACAGTAATTCCAATTGTGTCCATTTACATCCTGGACTAGGTCGAAACTCAGCTACTTTTGATATTGGTATTCATGAGTGTGGCACTGCGGGAAATACCGAAAACAATGGATACGGTTATGGACATGAGAGTGGCACCGGCACTTACTTTGAGAATATCATCGTCATTCAGTACGATCCACAAGTACAGGAGGTTTGGGATCAAGCCAGAAAATTACGTTGTACTTGGCATGATCAATATGAAAAGAGTGTTGCATTCCGACCATTCCCCGTTGATATGTTGGACGTTGTACGTGCTGATTTTGCTGGTGATAATGTTGGCTGCTGGATGCAAATTCAAGTTGGTAAAGGTCCATGGGCATCTGAAGTGTCCGGTTTGGTTAAAATCGGACAAACAATGACAATGGTATTGGCCATCAAAGATGACGATGCCAAGTTTGATATGTTGGTAAGAAATTGCATGGCACATGATGGCAAACGGGCGCCTATTCAACTAGTCGATCAACGAGGATGTGTCACCCGGCCAAAGTTAATGTCACGATTCACAAAGATTAAAAACTTTGGTGCTAGTGCTTCAGTTCTATCGTATGCTCACTTCCAAGCATTCAAATTCCCTGATTCGATGGAAGTTCATTTCCAATGTACCATCCAAATTTGTCGTTATCATTGTCCAGATCAATGTTCTGATCCTGGCCAATTAGAAGTACAACATTTACATGCTGGCCCTGAATCACAATATGGACCACCGCCACCATTGCCAATTGATGCCTACTTGAACGGTATTGGACTACCGCATAACGATCGATTGGCACGTCGTGTACGTTCCACTGACCCAGAAAAAGAAATCGGTCTAAATCGGATCATAAAAGTGGTATCATCTGGTGACTTAACATTTGCCATTGCTGAACAGTCAAATGCTACACAAGAAACGATGATATTCCCAGCCCAGGACGATGGTTTAATTTGTATGACAACGCCTGGTTTTACAATCACTTTAATTATACTTTTGGGCATATTAGTCGTATCATGTTTAATGTCAGCATTTTTATGTGTCCGAATAAAACCATTCTCTTTAACAAATAAAAAGAATGGTTGTGATGGATATCCGACGGTAGCACCAATTCAGCACATTATAAAAGGTCCAACGGCAAGTAAACCATTTGAATTTTATCCGTCAACATCATCGTGAATAAATTCATGGAATAAATGTGTAACAGATACACCTCGTTAATAAGTCGTTTTAATAGTAATTCTTTTATACTCTAATTATATTTATTTATTTACTGAATGAATCTATAAAAATGGATTGGACGCTGAACGAAGATTATACTCATATGGTATGCATATGATTTTAGGTATATTAATTCATTAAATATACTTAACTGTTATTTAATTCGATAGTGCTTAAGTGTATGATTATTATATTATTTATTATTTATTTATTGTATATTTAGACTCTGTGAAAATAGTGCCGATGTATCGTTTTGAATATGTTAATTTATCTGATTATGTGAATGATGACCATCTAGATATTGTCTACCGTTGGGAGGTCGATAAGGGATGGTTTCTTTTATGTTTTTAAATTTATATTTAATTATTTTTAAAATGGGTTACAGTTTATAAGGATAAATTACTTTATAATGAAAACGTAGCCGATAATTTGGCATATTTTTGCATTAAGTTATAACATACCGACTCGAATCTACTGTCAGTCCTTCCAAAAACAACTGAACATTATTTATTCTATTATTTCCTATACTCTGATAAATTAACTAAATCAATAACCGATGATAGACTTTTCAATTTCCGTTCACATGAAAATTTTCCGTTACGATATCGTTTTATATTTAACTTTTATGTGATGAAATGAAAAGTAATTTCATATAGAATTTATATGAATTTTTTTTTCCAGAGTTTACTTTACTACAGAATACTGCTTTCATATATCGATAATTTAGTATTTAATTGAATGAATACAGTAAATCCTTAGTATTTTATTGGCATTACTATTTACCTATACTCTATATTTATTTTATTTATTGTATGCTGTTAGTATTTAATTAATTGAATTCCGTATTTAATATTTTTGCAACAAGACCACTGCTTACCGTCACTTATAATTCTATTCTGAAATAGATGATTTCCTCACAATTAACTAAAGACTGTAATTTAAAGCAAGTAATAATCTTAAATAATTTTGTTTTTATCAATCAACCAAAATTGTATTACATAACGTTTGAATTTTCTTTACCGAATACACAAATGAAAATTAATTATAGTTAAACAATTGATCTATAGTCAAATGTAATTTTAAAAAAGAGTAATTATATATACAAATTTATGTAATGTATTTATGATATGCTACTGTCATGTACCTACATAATATTTATATAGAAATTAGTTGTAAAACAATCAATTTATATGATGAAATAAAAAGAACACTAATTTATAATAATTCATACTGTTTCTCGTGTTATCTTCAAAAAAGAAAACTCACACACCTTCAAATGCTTTTTATGGAAAATTGTTATTGGTTTTTGTCTCGGTTAAAAGCTCAACGAGTAGAGACGCTTTGTTTCAATGGAAAATTTCAGCTTTCAATGGAAGTGTTTTGAATGGAACCGGTGTATGAAATTCTGTTTTCACTGATGGGGAATACGATTACACCCGATTGCTACAAATTTGGCGTAAACATACGACAATTCGGATAACAATGGAATACCATAGGACAGTGATAACTCAATTTTGTACAAAAACTAATAAGATTACACGTGAATATTTGTCTTCTAAGTACAATAAAAGTGAATTGTTTTCATATAATAGCATTTTTCCAAATAAATAGATGTTTCAAATACCAGGTATTTGATATACTAATCTAATTTACAAATTTAGTTAAGCGTCTTTAAAGTAGGTGAATCTAATTTCAATATCTCTTCCTTGAAACATAAAAACTACATCAAGAGGATAGTAACAATTCACATAAAAGTAAGTTTTTCCATCTTATTTAGATGAGCGGTAATCGGTTATCAGTGCGATAAGAGACATTGGTTCTATTTAAAGTTTAGTCCAAGTAGGTAATTCTGTTTGAGCAATTGCTCGAAATGAACCAATAAATTAGTGAATGAATAGCATATCATTTATATGTTTTGCTAATCCAAAAGTATATACATACATAGTTTAATTTGAAATTGATCTTCGTTGCTTGCACTTGTCTTCCTTATATGGAACAGGTGTTTCATATTAAAATATTCCTCTAATTATTCACAAAAATTTCATCACTTACATTGATTTTGAATACTTTGCCTTTTTTTATTGAAACTACTAATTACTATTTCCTAATGTTCATTTAATTTTAGATCGAAGTTTATTGCAAAGAAAAAAAAAACTTCACGAGTCCAAGTGATTACGGTCGCACGACAAATGCTCCAACAGCAAAAACTTCTTCTTCGTTCGTGTTTATATATTGGATTTCTTTTAAGACGTAGTTTCATAATCTCGGCATCGGAGTTGCAAAAATCTAATTTAATCAGTACCATAATGACAGATGTAACTGCTGGCGAACATTCAGTTGTGCTTGTAACAACACCTGATGATGCATCGGCCAAGAAGATAGCGAATGGATTGATCACCAAAGAATTGGCTGCTTGTGTCAATATTGTTCCCCAAATAACATCAATCTATCGATGGGAGGGTAAAATAAACGAAGACTCTGAAGTAATGATGATTATAAAAACTCGTACGGAACGTGTTAGCGAACTAAGTAAATACGTTCAAGAGAATCATCCATACAGTGTGGCTGAAGTAATATCGTTACCGATTCAAAATGGTAATCCAACTTATCTAAACTGGATAGGAAGCACAGTGAAATCTATAAAGAATGAACTCTGAGTAACTAATGGCATGGTATGGACATCAATTTATTATACAAAATGATTAATTGTAACTGTTTACAATAAATCAATTGAAAATGTAAAAACTTTAGATTTCTATGACATTTATTAACCCAAATGATACAAAATAGATATATAAAAAAAGGGGCAAAAGAATGAACATTTACTTTTAATTTTAATTCATTTGTTTCTGTGATGGTAATCTCATTTCTTTTAGTTTTTTTTTTTTGTTTCAAAAAAGTAACAACACAAACCAGTTAAATTATTTAGTTAAATTTGGAATGAATTTTAAAAGCCATAACAAGTGCTGTTATTCAATGATGATGACCGAATGTATTCATTGAATGAAATGGTAAACACAGGTAGGGCAGTTGTTTAAACTCCAAAATGAATTGTATAACTCACAGATAAATTTCATACGGTCCCTGGTCACTGATCTTTGATTTTTTGTTTCTCGTTTCTTGTAAATAGTACCAAAAGAGATAAGAACTGAAATGAAAAGTCATCTACCACACATGTTGCCGTAAGCTTGTGGCTTGATTTATCAATGGACACGGTAGAGACATTACATCATATCGATCCTTCCATTTACTTATATAGGTAAGATGAGAAAACTGTTATTTAACTAACTTGTGCAGATAATGTCATTGATAAAACTAAATCTAAATAGAAATAAAGCACCGATTTGTGGTGAAAATGCTTTCAAAATATAGACTATTTAAAGATAGGTAAACAGATTGCGGTGAGCACAAGGAATATTATTTATCTCAGTAAATGCGAATAAGTGAATTGAACTACCACTATATAACTGAATAAAATTTGAGGGTTTCTCAAAGTTGTTACTATAAATTACAACTGAGTTGGTTTATAAAAAGCGAGTGAATACCGGTAAAATACCTGGTTGGTGGTGCTCGTATATATGGAACACTGTTCCTATATAAGAGAGTGAATTGTTTATAATTTGTTCAGTTGGACATTTCGTCTCAACTGGTGAACATTAGTTGATTACATATACCTCTGTTTGGATTATTCGTTATTGACACCTTACTGTGCTAAGTTAAAGTTCAGATACTGGTTCGATTATCGTAAGTTTTTTTTTTTTCTTAACATTCAAATTTTAACCATTTGTCATTTAATTTATATTATATATTAACGGATTATCGTGAATACGTTTTAAACAAAAATGAAGTGATTTGAAAGTAGCCGCTCTTCGTAGGACACATATAAAATTTCATTTCAAACTCAGTGGGGATGCTTTATCATGGTATTTAAATGTTTTCTTTTATCAATATTTTTTGGTTTGTATATCGTTTGTAATACAGTGGGATTAAATCAATTTAGAACGTGAGTGAAATTTAATTAATGATATTCTGTAAAAAAAAAAGTAATTAAGTGATTACATGTGACTGACTATAGAAAAGGAAAAAATGTTGTTGATAGATGTTCTAAGTGACAACGTGAAAAATAATAGAATTCCCACGTCAACATTATTATTTGAATTTTCATTAATTCAGTTCA
Source organism: Coboldia fuscipes (assembly GCA_001014335.1). NCBI lineage: Eukaryota > Metazoa > Arthropoda > Insecta > Diptera > Scatopsidae > Coboldia > Coboldia fuscipes. The sequence goes on along the minus strand of JXOR01000496.1, from coordinate 136,225 downwards.
AATAAAATATTCTAAAACAAAAATTGGTTTAAGGAAAACTATACGTTAAAAACGACTTCACATACGAATTTTAAATGTGAATTTTTAAATGAATTTAAATACCATCAAGATATAACTTAGTTAACTGCTTTATAAGCATGTGAAAGAAAATTGTAATGAATTATTGGGTAATGATGTTTATAAGATTTAACGTGAATCGCATACAAACTAGTTTACTTATAGTTAACGTTTATGAGTAATGTTAAACAATCGATAATTGTTTTATTATCACTACACACCGTGTACACAAATATGTGAATTGAATTAGTGACATTGAATTACCTTAACCAATTTTCTATAAATTTTGAATGTCAATTAACTTGGCATAATTTAGCTACCTTCATTTCTCATCAGAAAAATAAGCGTTTAATTAACATACTGGAATGTAATTATGAATTTGATATGTTCTAATTCGTTATTTATTTAGGTGAAAATAAATAATATGCGACTATGGAATATGAAAGTCTGGCTAATTGTGGCTGTGCAACTGGTTAGCTATTCGCTGGCTAATACCCAAAAGTTACCAGAATATCGGTTACCAAATAATGTAATACCAACTTATTATGATTTGTTCATAAAGTCTCATTTGAATGAGGATGGTAAAGGATTTCGGTTTGAAGGCCATGTCTTGATTAAGGTATGTACATATGCAATTGTGTTTAACAGTAATTAATTAATTGACTAACTAATAACTTGAAATACTTAGTAATGTCTTAATACACTTCGTTTATTTATTTACATGCTGTAATTGCAATTTTTGAACTGACCTCTAACTAATAAAATTGATCATTTGTTTGTTATAAGACCTGATTTTCGACCGTTTTGTATATTATTTATTTCGATAAGTAATAATTAATTTATGGCTATTCATTAGTTTTTAAAATAATAATATCATAATAATAATATTATGCAATAAATCATAATGTTATATGCCACACTTCTATTACATAATCAATGCAAATTTTATAGCAAATATATCCAAGTTGAATCATTAGAAATATTATGAAATCGATAACAAAATCAAAAACATATTTCAGGTTTTGTGTAAAGAAGCTACCAATGAAGTTGTACTACATACTAAAAACTTGGAATTGGATGATAAACTGATATCGGTACAGGAGCTAAAGGACAACCAACTGTCAGACAACATATCAATAAATCATACCTCCAAATTGGAACAACATGATTTATTTAATATCCATTTAAATCATCAGCTTAATCCAAATTCCATTTATAATATAAAAATTAGTTTTACTGGTAAAATCGAACCAGTTTTGTTAGGCTACTACCGAAGCAATTATTTCGATAAATCTACAAATGAAACAAAGTGGTTAACAGTCACACAATTTGAACCTATTCATGCAAGAAATGCTTTTCCTTGCTTTGATGAACCAGAAATGAAAGCTTCCTTTGAAATTCATCTAATTCATCAGAAACAATATACGGCACTTAGTAACATGAATATCAAAAGTGTAAAGTAAGTATAAAACGAGTATTATACAAATAGAATTAATTAACGATATTAAATTTGTTATATTTACTATAGGCCATTACAAGATGATCCTACATGGATTCAGAGTAACTTTGAACCTACAGTACCAATGTCCACATATTTGGTCGCCTATTCACTAAATGAATTTAAAAATAAGGAATCTGAAACAAATATGCAAGATCAAATATTATTTAAAACATGGGCACGTCCAGACGCAATCAATCAGGTAACATTAAAAGAATTATTAAATATAGAAATCATGCTCATATTAGTCACTATTACATCATAAACAGGTAGATTATGCAAGTGATATTGGTCCAAAAGTTTTGAAATTTTATGAAGATTATTTCAATATCAAATATCCATTACCAAAAATGGATCAAATTGCAATTCCCGACTTCTCAGCTGGAGCTATGGAGAATTGGGGTTTAGTGACCTACAGAGAGACTGCGCTGTTGTACGATCCATTATCATCCTCTTTGCAAAATAAAAATCGTGTTGCTAGTGTGATTGCACATGAATTGGCACATCAATGGTTCGGTAATTTGGTCACAATGAGCTGGTGGACCGATTTATGGTTGAACGAAGGATTCGCAACTTATATTGCAACTCTAGGTGTTGAACATCTTCATCCGGAATGGAAATCATACAAAGAAGAATCATTAACCGACACATTACATGTATTTGATATTGATTCATATCGTACAAGTCACCCAGTATCTGTTCCAATTGGAAATCCAAATGAAATCTCTCAAATATTTGATGGAATATCATATTCAAAGGGTTCATGTCTTATTCGCATGATGCACACATTCCTGGGTGAAAAGGCATTCCGCGAAGGTGTCAGTAATTATTTGAAAGAACATGAATATCATAATGCTGAACAAGTTAACTTATGGGATAGTTTATCAAATGCTGCACAAAAATTGAAATCACTACCCGAAAATTTGAATCTTAGGAAAGTGATGGATTCTTGGACTAAGCAGACTGGATATCCAGTAATTAATGTCACTAGGTATTACGACAATCATACCGCCGTATTAACACAAGAACGATTTTTGGCCGATCGTATGAAACGTCACGATGATTCACAGAGCTGTTGGTGGATACCATTATCTTATACTACTGGATCCAAATCCGATTTTAATTCATTAGAGCCAAAGGATTGGATGTTATGTGATGCTGAAAATAAAAGGATTAATCACACACTGAAAATTGATGCAGAACCAGATCAGTGGGTTTTGTTCAATATCCAACTTGGTAGTCTTTATAAGGTCAATTATGATAAACAAAACTGGAATTTGTTGATAAAAACTTTGAATTCAAACCATGAACAAATTAATGAAGTGAATCGTGCTCAATTGGTTGGCGATGCGCTTGATCTTGCAAAGTATTTTAAACAATTGATCATTAGTCACTAAAGATAATAATTTTCATTATTTATAGAACCGGTTATTTAGATTATGATCTAGCACTAAATGTCGTTAAATATTTGAAGGATGAACTCCATTGCTATGGATGGAGGGCTGCACTAGGCCAACTCTCAGATATTAATGTGTTGCTAAGACGTACTGCTAATTATGGCGGCTTTTTGGTAGATATTGCAAAACTTGCAGAATTATTATTAACTTAATACATCTATTGAATTTTTAACAGGATTTCATGAGACCTTTATTAGCTCATATTTATTCAGTGATGAATCCGCTTTCTGACGAAAAGGACACGGATCAATCAATAGATCGTGTGAATCATAAACAAATGATCGTTAAATGGGCCTGTTCTTTAGGCATTAGTGATTGTGTACACCGAGCAATTCATATGTTCGAAGAATTCATGAATTCAACAGATCCAAACACCGAAAACCAGTAATATCCATTTATTTATATTTTTAACGGTTTATTGCTGTTATATTGAATTTAATTTAATTGTAGTATTCCAGTGAATGTGCGATCGGCAATTTATTGTACAGCAATTCGTGAGGGAGATGATAGGGAATGGAATTTCCTTTGGGAACGATATTTGAACAGTAATGTTGGTGCCGAAAAAGCAATGATATTGAGTACATTAGGTTGCACTAAACAACCATCACTTTTGATCAGATATTTGGAATGGGCACATGATCCCAAATCAGCTATACGAAAACAAGATTCATCTACCGTTTTCACATCAATTGCAAGTAGTTCCACTGGATACCTAATCGCTCGTGACTATTTGTTCCAAAATATTAAACAAATATATGAACAGTAAGCTTATAACAAATGATATAATCCTGTATTGATACTAAATCGAATTAATTATTTTTATAGTTTAAAACCAGATAACAGTCGATTATCTCGTTATGTCAAACCATTAGCATCACAAATAATTTCTGAACATGAATTAAATGAATTCAAGGCATTCATTAAACAAAATTCAAAATATTTTGAGAAATCATCAAAGGCGGTACATCAGTCAATTGAAGCTGGTGAAATCAACATTGAATGGCATAAAAAGAATTACAATAATATTGGTCACATTTTAGCAAAAATGTCTCAATAGATTTGATTCAGCACTAGTAATAATTAAATTCTTAATTATAGTATTTTCCATAATAGCATAATAATATGTTTGTATTATTTTCAAAACATAAAAATAAAATAACACATAATTCCATGAAATTTCTATTAGAGAAAGACTTTTATGAATGACTTATTATCCATTCGATGTTTTCAGATTAAATACCATTGTTTTAGTATCATTAACCTTTTATTTTATTGTTAATCATCATCTGTAAAATTTCTGGTTGTAATACATATGTGCATTTCTGATTGAATAATGAAATTATCATTTTATATTAAAAATAGTTTTATTTCTGATTATGATCATATCCAACAATGTGTTATACTTTGTTCGATTCTTAAACAATCCATTTTGTGACGATCAAATATTTCAACACATTTAAACTTGTTAACAATTATCATATTAGTAATCCATTCTTAACGTTGATATCAATAAATTTGAATCCGAAACAAAAATTAAAAAGGGATGCGATAATTTTGATCTTATAATGAAATTAAATTTGATCATAATTAATACATAGCCGTATATAATCATTTCATTGAATTCACATATATAATAGTTTGTCTTTCTTTTAATTCATTGTATCATATTAAATCATTTTTATAGGCTTATCATATAACATTTTGTTTTTCTTTTTATCAATAATCTAATTTCTATATCATTAATACTAATATGAATATATATTATTATATTCTAATTATATACATTTTCTATTCTTTTATGGGATATATTAACATTTCGAAAAAAAAAATTTAAATAATTGTCTGTATTACAATTAACATGAAACATGAAGAATGATTTTATGGAAGTTACTTTTTTTTTATTTACCATTTTGATTGATATACAAATAATTTCGATTTTACACTTAGAAGGGCTATTATACTTTACTCTCATTATAAATTCGTTAGCTATAAATATATTGAAATCAAGATAAGAATGCATCAAAAAATTGGTAGAAAAATTTTAATTTTATAAAATCTCTAATACCAATGGTCCTCAAATACAATTCAGTGTTCTATAATGTAATCAGCTTAATATATTGATTGAATTTTATCTGATTATTTATTTAAACATTCTAATCGATGAATGAAGAAGAATTCAAAAATATTAAAATTTAATTATTAATTGATCGCCCGAACCAAATTGTATCAATCATTGTAATTGTAATTTATAAATTAATTATTAACAAATTTTATATTGCAATCATTTTTAAATAATTTCCGTAATATTAATAAATTTATAATCAACTCTAATATTTAATCAGTGGCCAATATATAATATATGTATATATGAATAAACAACGATTAATTGAATACCATAAGAAACTATACAGAAGAAAAAATAAACTATAAATTATTATTCATCAATGATAAATATGAAATGCATCCATATTGATATGCATTTCACTTATAAAAATTATAATACACTTTCTTCACAAATATAAATTATAGTTCATTTAATTGTTTCATATTTTCTCTTTAAATATCGTTTTATCTTGTTTCATTTATTTTTCATTAACTCTGTAATTTAATAACAGTTATGTATATCGTTCACCTTCTTTCACTTCCACAAACTAGTAACTTTGCGAAAATTAATGGTATTTATTATGTAATTTTATTTTAGTTGTTTTGTTATCATTAATTATATATTCAGCTACTATCTTAAAGGCGTTTACATAAAATATAATAGTTCATACAACTTATGATTGATCCTAAGGATACAAATACTATAAATATAAATTAGTGTTAATATTATTTAAACAATTGACTGATTACTTTGTTTTCGTTACATGAATTTTTGTTTTTCTTTCTCTCTGCTATGCTGCTCTCTGCTCTACGTGTATTTTCATCTCAAACATGGGAACTAACAGTATTTCTTTTTCAGTTACTGTTTCAGTATCGTAATATATATTGATGCTACTAGCATTTACTTAATGATTTAGTCCAATTTTATCCAAGTCAATGCTCAAATTAACTGCACCAATATGTTGTTAAATTTAATCACATTAGTTTAGTTTCATCAAAACAAATTTCTTTACAATTGAACCGTATTTTGTGTATCATTTCTAGCATAAAATAATAAATATGGTGTAACTGTAATCTTTTGATTCGATGATAACAAATCCTCAAATTCATGTTGACTTATTGCCTTTATTTTTTCATCATCACACACATACCAAATTGGTTCATTACACCCTTTCGAACTACCACTATTTGCACTCTCATATGATCCCGTTTCACTTCCAGTTCCATCACCATTTAAACCATTTTTTGGAAATTCATTATTATGATGACCATTTGCCGCACTATAACCATTTATATAAACACCATTCGTTAGTGATACCGTTGATTTCATATGAATACTACAACAATTTAAACCACCACAGGTCACTGGTGTTAATTTTAAATTTTCCATATCATTAACTAATTGTCCATTATTTTTAGCACCATTCACAGTACCGTTTAAATTCTTTAAATTTTTTGAAACATCAGTGTTACTTGACTTGCTTCGTCCAAAAAACATTTTTTTCACTAAACCAGTATTTTTTTCTATCACATTTGTTGATGAGTTCGCCTGATTCATTGATACATCATTTAATTTCTTTTTCTCTTTTGGACAATTTTGATATTCAGTTTGGCGGCAATCTAATGAACATGTGTATGCAATATAGTGACCAACGGACATTGTGGCACCCACATGAGTAATCACACTGTATAATTTATATTCATGTAATTTTTCACCATCTGGCAATGAGACACATTTTGAACAGAAACATTGTAATAAAAATGGTGTTGGTATGTAACTGCTTATCTTCTCCATACCACCGGAAAATCGTTTTAAATGAATCACAAGTAAACGAGGTAATTTCTCAAATGATATTGATCGAATTGCTTCTGTATAGCCTGCACAACTTTCACATCGGTACTTATTTTCACCTCGGAAATGTTCTCTTGTAATGCAGGATTTCTAAAATTAAAACAAATTAATTAATCACCATACATGTTATGTTTGTGGTCAAGTCATTCACATATTAATAAATTAATTAATTAATTAGTACTCATACTCACTTGAAAGAACTGATTCCCCGTATCATTTGCTTCAAATGTTTCATTACCGGAAATTGGCACAGCTAAATCGATCATAGTCTCCTTTTGTTCGGTAATCGTATCACAGGTTAAACATTTGGTGGTAGACACCGTTATTCCCTCAAAATTTTCTGTTACAAAATCTAAACCCATTTGTCGTATTTTCTCATCCAATTTATCTTTCTCTGTTAAACCACATTCCGTATCCCTGGTTGGCGAATTGCCTATCACTTTTTGATTACCCGATTGTTCATTTGCCGCATCCGTTGAATCAATAATCTCTTTTAACGTCGGCTCTAGTTTCTTTTTCCTTTTTTCTTCCATCCGTTTTGACCTTCGTAATAAAAATTTTAATGGTGCTGATTGTGTGATCGGTATCGATTCCGTTTGTTCAGGAACCCTAAAATATTCAAATTCATTAGGAATTTATCTGTTAACCTTAATAATTAACATACCCGTTAATCAGACTTTCAGGTGTCTCAGAAATTATTTTCTTTAATGATTGGCAAGTCTCTCGTACTGTATCAAGAATACACATAAGAAATTCATGGGCATCTTGTTGTTGATTACCTTCAAATATAGGACTAACATCTTGGATTGCTTGCAAAAATGTATCAGCGTGAAATGCTTCTGTACTATCAGTTACTTCATTTCGATGCAAACACTGAAATAATTCATGTAATTTTTCTGTGGCAATATGAATATTCAATCGTGTTGGCAGTTCTCCATTCGAATATCCTAGTGACACTAAATCCTTATTACTCCAACTACGATTACCAGTACCTTGAAGTCCAGTTATATTTCTTCCTAGTGATGAACTTTTTGTTTTATTTATATTATTCTTTTGCACCACTTGTGACAATTGATCGACCAAATGATGCAAGCTATGCACGAATAATGGTGCAAACCGTAATGTATAAATTACGGAATTTAGATAACAGGTATTACCAATATTAAATAACGGCGCAATTTTAACTAACTGACCATTAGAAGCACTGACTGTATATGGTGGTGCACCCTCATGCCCATTCGTAGCTTTGGGTCTATTTATATAGCCATTAGTTGCAATTGAATCCATTACATTGACTTTATTCTCTTTACTTAATGTACGACAAATCTTAAATTTGTTATCGTTTAAGGGAGTTGAAGTAAATAAACCAAGAGCCAAACAGTTTTCCTGCTTGTCACACTGTTCTTGGCTTTTTGATTCGGCTATTGGACTCAAAATGGTTTTATCAAAAAAGGAAAAATTTGGGGCTGATTTTGCTACTGGTGACTTCAACTTTGACTTTCCGTGTTTTCTTATATGATATCGACGCGTTTTTAGATTCAATGGTTTCTCACTTGTTTTATAGACCTCAGATCCAGCAAATTCAAAATCCTTTCCTTGAACAAATTGCTGCACCTTATGACTTTTTGATCGTTTCACCACTTTAACTGACGGTGATTCATCACTAAGTTTATTTCGAATTAATTTTCTTTTATTTGTTTTGTCGTTATATTGACATACACCATACACATAATTATCATTACTATTAATTGATTCAATCACTTCTGTTTCCTCTTGCGTTACCTTTTCTAAAACACGAATTTTTTTGATACCACATTTTTTTAAACCACTTTTAGTTTTTGGTAATTGCAATAATGAACGATCACAACATCGCACTTGTTTATGTAAATTGTCATATGCTTCTTTAGCTACATCTAACTCAATAAATCTTTCTGTTATCACTGATTTACGACTTTTCCCATTATCCAATGACTCAAAGTCAGATTCAATTTCACATGAACGTTGATCTACAAGCAAATCCCGAGTACATTCCAAAAAATTTTTATTTTTCGCTGCAATTTTCCGGCGATCATTAATATGCCTGCGTGAAATGGAATCACCAATCAAACGTGCGTTTACATGAAAATCACTATCCAATGAATCAAATAAAGGCTCTTCAATTGGTTTTCCATACTTTTTTAATAATCTTTCTGTGCGAGTCGGTCTCTTTTGTCGACGTTTTAGTCGCAGTGCTTTTATTTCTTGCTCACGTCTCGCTTTATTAAGATAATTTTTGCAATCCTCGGTTCGCAATTCAAGACATTTCGAACAACATATTACTATATCAAAAAGATTTCTTCCAATTCGTAAAAATTCTTCCACTTCATTTGGTTTCAAATGTTTCGAAAATATATCTTCAACTTGTTGCTTCCTTGTTAATTTCTTTCCTCGTTTTGCGGCAATCGGTGGCATTTTTTGAGATCCTAAAAAGTATATAAGATTTATTAGAAAACGTTTATTCAAAATCACAATATTCTACATAAAAGTTTAACTGCTTTCAAATAACACTTTCTTTTAAAAGGAACCATACATGATTTTGATTTTAATAACAATACAATCAATCGATTAAATTGACAAATATGTAAATTATTTATAAACAAGATTTTAAAAATTTGTCTACTTGATAGAATTAATCGAAAACAAGTAAATTTGGAATCATTGGAGAAAATAATTTAAAAAGATTTGACAATTTTTATTCAAATACACGTTGTACTAAATTTCAATTTATAATATTATATTATATTCATTAATAAATCCTCATTAGACGTACAATGCAATAACAGTAGCCTAAAACAATATTCATCATAGTTATAAAAATACTCAAAATATCTATATTTGAATCTAATGTGTTGATAGGAAGATATCATTTTGCGTAACTTTATTCAACTTCTGGTAAAAAAAAATCACGTAAAAATATACGTATAGAATTTAATTGTAATATATGTACATCACGACGAATCGAATCTTTATCAATTTTATTTTTTCGTAATAAACTCTGAATTGTTTCAGCATTGATATCAGCTAGAGAAATATACATAAGAACATACCTGGGAAATCATTAAATTAAGTAACAGACTTTATAAAATCAACAAAAAAAAATACCGAAAATCCGTTCACACATTTACAAACTCCTTAATTACAAGTGTGTTCAGATAAAATTAGATTAGTCAGAGACTTATGATTTTAATTCATAATTCCGTAAATTTAAACGGGTTTGGCACACTTACACACTACATAGTGGCAAACTGTAATAATCACGGTAATATTCCTCGGGGGAGAGAAATTATTAATGGAACTAAAAGCATATGTTGGCCTTGACTAAATATACATACGTCGACACAACAATATATGTACAGTATGTATACTCCAAAGGGCAAACGTATTGGAAACGAATCTAATTCCAGAATAAATTAGAACTGTCCGCGCAATTAATTCAACTAAATGTGTATGTATATTATTGATATTTTGTTCACTTCTATTTTTATTTTCAAGTCTGAAACTTGAAAAGGTAATCATTAGACGATGAATAAATGCATGTAAATCCAAATAAAATTGTTTTCATATGTACATAAATGGGATAAATGAATTTGATAATACTTATTCATTTCTTTAGCCATGACTTGGCATTGAAGCGAAAATATATGCCACGATATTTTCAACAACTTGTTGAAATTCAAAATAGTGCCATGGTGTCCACATAGTGTCAACTATTGGACATATACATAGTATCAAAATTATGGGAAATATTTAGACACAAACTATAGTTTCATTTCCTATACATGGGGACTGATGATATACATATACGTGGACATTTAAAATGATGATAAATTTTCAATTCAACGTTGCCCACAAATAAAATCCAATTAATATACTGACCCTGCAAAAGCTAAAAAGACATAAATTTAAATCATCTGGAACAATGAAATGTGAATATTATCAATTGAATTGTTCGCAATTATGTAATTATCATTAATTGTCTATTTGTACCACGTAATTATACGAATTGTCGGTTAAATTGTATGCGAATTATTATTACGTGGAACAAAATGATAAGAATTATTATGATTATTACACGGAGGTCCTCCAACATCACCATCACAACTTTCTTTTTGTTGCAGCAGGACACGGCGTATTCAATAATACCGTATTGCGAGTGTTGCTTACACACAATACAAATACAAATACAAAAAATAAAATCGACCCGAATTGAGTTACTATTAAAGGGTTTGGATTACAAATTCCGCTAAAACCACTTACTTCAATTAATCCAGAATCGCTTTGGATCCATCGTTCGTTTATATTAAACATTTTTAATTCACTTTATCTGGCAATGTGTGATCAAAAGAACTAAGTATTTCTTTAATTAAAACTCCAATTCTTCAAATAATTTCTAATGAATGACACATTTTGCCTCCCGTATCATAGTCGATTTCAGAAAGTTGGGCAATCACTTTACACCACTTTTATGGAATTACACTTATCCAATTCTTATTAATAAACTTATTCTCTTATCACCAAAGTCCTAATTTACCGACAACGCATTGAATACACAAATTTTATTTTGTTCTTAATTAAAATGGTCTAATTTACTTTTGCAACATAAAAAACAGAACAAGACTTACAACTCGAATGTTAAATTTTCTTCTCGTACCAGAGTTGATGTTTTTAATGTACGGTTTCCGAATTTCTATTCCCACTACCCATTGAATTGCCCCGTTATAAAATAATTCCGTATAATTGTGGTAATTCGTACACACTTTATGGAAAACCAACTGAATTAGTACAACTGTACTTACCACGACAGAACGGGTGCCAAATATTTAATCGTGTCCACCCGATGTCAGACACGATGGCCGCTAAGTACTATGTCCTATACTTATTGCAATTACTCGCACTTACCGGCAATCGGCAGTCCTAAAATTCCAATTTAATCAATTAATTGTCTCTTCATAATGCATAAATCGACTATTTGATAATAGCTCAGCTATCCACATAGTGAACTGTTAGAAAACCGGCATAATTATATGAACTGTTACACTACGAATCGAGTAACTCTGTAAATGTTACATCGGGAACAAAAATTCCACAGGAACCAATTAATTGCTAATACTGTTATCTCTCTGCTCTAACTAACTAACCAATAAACGCAATTCTCTAATAAATTAAAATTATTTTTATTGCACCATTTAGTTAAAGGCACATGAGCTCTATTATCATTTTAGAATACTGAAATAAAAAACGTTCAGAATGTAAATCTATAGTACAATAGTATAGAACGTAATTCATAACTCGAATTTCCCTTTAACTAAAATTTAAGAAATTTATTTAACAAAAACGTAACTTCATGACTGAAATTTGTTTTCCAAATTTTTAATAGCGACTATTTCTGAATGTGATTTTGAACATATGCCGTTATAGAATGGAAGTAGCGAGAATATATTTTCTTTTGCCTCCGTGTGGCGTGAAGTTGTCCACTGTCAACCGGCAATACAGCTGCCGTACTTTTTGTATTTGTTACATCTTCAAGAGCATAGTTTCCAGATAATCGCATTTAAAATTTTAAAAACATCGTATAGATTGATCAAAATTTATGATGTAACTTATGTAATGTCCATATTTAATAAGGATTAGTGCATCCTAGCAAATTTTGCTCCAAGGACAAAATGTTTAGAATTTAACATTATTAAATTTAATGCATACTCTCGCATAAGTTACATGTTACATGTAACACTTACAAAAAAAAATTGGCTAACGGAGAAAGTGCTTGTCAAGCAAAGTGGCAAACTTCTCGTTCTTTCTGACAGAAGTGAAGGAATTAAAATGGCATCCGGAGTAAGTATTCTCATAAAAATCTTTCTGAAACGGGGTCATCTATTAGTTAATTTCGATTAAATTGCAACCAGATTGCAGCCAAGTGTATTATCTAATAGTTTCGTTATAAATTTTTTACAGACACTCTACACATATCCCGATAGTTTCCGTGCGAACAAGGCCCTTATTGCGGCCAATTATTCCGGTGCCAAAATTAAGGTGGCCGCTGGTTTCGTGTTAGGAGACACCAATAGATCAGAAGCCTTCCTCAAGAAGTTCCCGGTTGGACGGGTGAGTTCATGGTGGTCATCATCATGTTCATTTAATTAACGCATTGTGAGGTCTATTATCATTAGCGAGAGAGAGAAAGAGAGTAACAGTATCTTAATTTTGCTGACGTAAATTCCTTAACACCACAAGTCTTTTCGAATTGAACTCTCACCAATGTGAGCGGTGATATCATTCACAAAAATGTGGTCACTGTGTAAACGAAAAGATAGAATAACATTTGATCATTTTGTCGGTTTTGTATTTATTCGCTAGTACAATAACTTTTAAGAGATGATTTTCATTTAATCCGCTTTATTTCATGTCTTCATTCTTTTTCTATGGAATGTTACAATAACGGTTGTTAATTGTTACTCTCAATTTTAGGTTCCAGCCTTTGAGTCCGATGATGGCAAATGCATCACCGAAAGTCATGCCATCGCTTATTACGTATCTAATGAACAATTGAGAGGAAAATCGGATTTGGATAAGGCTCAAGTAATTCAATGGCTCAGCTATGCTGACAGTGAATTATTGCCAGCTGTGTGTTCCTGGGTTTTCCCCATCATTGGAATCATGCCATACAACAAGGACAATATTAAACGTGCCCAAGATGATTTAAAGAATTCATTATCTGTGCTTAATAATGTCCTGTTGAAGCAAACATACCTTGTAGGGGAACGAATTACCTTAGCTGATATTTGTGTGTTCTGTAACTTAACGTTAGCCTACCAATATGTTTTGGATGCTGAGGTACGTAAACCGTACGGTAACGTGAATCGTTGGTTCCAGACAATTTTAAATCAATCACAAGTGAAATCAGTGCTCAATAATTATGAGTGGTGCACCAAGGCAACTGAATTCGATCCGAAAAAATATGCTGAATTCAAAAAGAAATCTGGTGGCGGTGATGACAATAAGTAAGAGGTTAACCTGNTGAATCGTTGGTTCCAGACAATTTTAAATCAATCACAAGTGAAATCAGTGCTCAATAATTATGAGTGGTGCACCAAGGCAACTGAATTCGATCCGAAAAAATATGCTGAATTCAAAAAGAAATCTGGTGGCGGTGATGACAATAAGAAACAGGAAAAGCAAAAGGAGAAGAAGCAACAAGCTCCAGCTAAACCCAAGGAGAAGGAGCCAGAAGAAGAGATGGATGCCGCAGAAGCAGCTTTGGCCGAAGAGCCAAAATCAAAGGATCCATTTGATTCAATGCCAAAAGGCACATTTAACTTTGATGATTTCAAACGGAGTTATTCTAATGAAGAAACAGATGTATCAATCCCATATTTCTGGGAGAAATTTGATCCAGAAAACTATTCCATCTGGTTCGGTGAATACAAATATAATGATGAATTATCTAAGGTGTTCATGAGCTGTAACCTCATTACCGGTATGTTCCAACGTTTGGATAAGATGCGTAAACAGGCATTCGCTTCAGTGTGTCTTTTTGGTTCGGACAACGATTCAACAATTTCTGGTGTCTGGGTATGGCGTGGCCAAGATTTGGCATTCGAATTGTCTCCAGATTGGCAAGTTGATTACGAGGTATATGACTGGAAGAAACTCGATCCAAAATCAGAAGAGACCAAGAAATTGGTGGCCAACTACTTTGCCTGGGAAGGTACCGATAAAAATGGACGTAAATTCAATCAAGGCAAAATTTTCAAATAAGTCCCAACAACAACTCATTAGAATTTGTTTTCTTCAATACTTTTTTTTATTTGAAACAATTATTTTGCTTTGTAATAATTTATGAATCCATGAAATTCTTAAATGAATGATATAAAATACAAGAAAAAAAATCATTTGATTCGAGTTCAAGTTATTCTTACTGAAATCCAGTTTAATTCTATTGAAGTTGTAACCTACAGAATTTAATGTCGTTAAATGTTTCATCTCTTTATTAGATTTCTTTTTTCATCCAGTGATTATTATTATACGTATATTCTTTAATAATTTTTATACTAAATAAATGGTTTTCGAAATGAATGAACAATAAAAACGTGTTTTTATGAACGGACAAGGATGATTACACCAACTCGATTTATATCATTTATTATTAGAATTCCTCTTGAATTACCGCAAAGTTCAGGCCCAAAAATATCTATTCAAACGGTCCATTCATGATCCCAAAATGTGTCTTCGCTTAACGACGAATTCCATTTGATTCAATTTCTAATGGACTCCGCTTATAATGAACGAAATAGATTGACAACATCCGTTGGTTGATTAATTAAGTAATTCTTGTAATTTGATATAATAAAACGATTAACATAACATTAGCGGATAAAAAAATGATTATAAACGCGATTTATTAGTGAATGGCAATTATTTCAATATTAATATTTAAAAACAAAATCATTTAATATTGCGATTGGGGTTAAATGAACTTCGAAAGAACTTCGATAAGCTTTATTCATCATTTAATGTAATAATGTGAGATAAATATAATTTTATTTCTAATAATTAATCTCCCATTTAAGTTTTTATGTCCACGTAATATATTGATATGAAATTGTTTATATTTAACCTGAATGGAAATTTAAATTAATCTGAGCCATTCAAATTGATAACAATAAGAATGAGCATGTGATTAACTGCTAAAATAATTCAACCAAATTTAATTATTCGACAATTAAAACTTTCTAATAAAAACAATATTATATGTAGATTATTTACTAAAGTTGAGTCTTATATGCTTCTCCTATCGCTTGTCTATTTTAAAAATTAAATCGGGATTGCATGACCGATCTGTTTATACAATCATCAATAGGAAATCTATAGCCGATTCTTGTTGGTATAAAAAGGCAGTCTCAACTAAAGCGAGGTAGTCAGTTATTTGAATATTCTCGTCAGTATCAGTGCACAAAAGGGAAAGAAACAATTCACAATGAGTAAATTTAATCATTTAGAAATGGGAATATCTATTTAAACATTGAATCTTTTTTTCTAGAGTTTGGAATGGTATTGATTCAAATGAAGGTAGTCGACAACAAAGAGAAAAATGTCGAACATGCTATGGATTTGATCCGAAAAGCTGTGAAACAATACAAACCAAAAATTGTGTGTTTGCCAGAGGTGTTCAATGTACCATATGGTCCTGAATACTTTGATCGCTATGCCGAAATCATCCCCGACGGATACACTAGCACTATGATGTCAAATATTGCCAAGGAGTTGAACATCTATTTGGCTGGTGGTACCATCATAGAACGAGCATCTGAGGGTAGTAACACTTTGTATAACACGATGACCATTTGGGGACCCGATGGTCGATTAATATGCAAATACAGAAAGGTTACTTCCTTTAATATTCAAATATATTTTACTCTAAGGTCCGTTATTTTTATGTAGTGTCATCTGTTTGATGTTAACATCAAAAACGGAATCCAATTTAAGGAATCTTCAAAGATCACACCGGGCAAAGATTTCGTAACATTCGACATGGACGGTGTCAAGGTAGGCCTGGCAGTTTGTTTCGATATGCAATTTGAAGAAATGCATCGTATTTACCGAAATATGGGTAGGTTTCTTTAATAGCGATTTTAAGCGAATATTTCTATGTATTACTCTCCTATAATCAACAGGTGTGAAAATGTTCATTTATCCCGTCAGTTACCATACTTCTAACGGTCCACTTCATTGGGAACTGGTGACCCGTGCACGAGCAATGGACACTCAATGTTTTGTTGCTGGAGTTTCTTTGGCACGCGATCCATCATTTTCATTCCCAGCCTATGGTCATTCAATGATCGTTGATTGTTGGGGACAAATCTTAGCCACCACAGACGAGAAAGAAGATATGGTGTACAGCGAAATCGGTAACTAAACATTCAGTTTTTTTGAAATCGGATCATACTAAATAAGTGTCTAATCTCAGATATATCGGAAGTGGACAAGGTTAGAGCACAAGTCCCATTGTATGAAGCTAGACGAACGGATATGTACAACACTGTCATAAATCATTAATAACAACTACCTGGTTGATAAAATTACAAGCTCGAAATGATAATGAAAATTAATATTATACTCCGTAATTGATATACATGAAATTGATATTAAATTTCATTTATTTCAAAACCAAAGTCTCAAACAGATTTATTCATCATCTTCTGAATTCGACCAGTCCATTTGTTTTTTCTTTTCTTTTCGCTTGTTGCGTTTCTTACCGCCAGCTTGAACTACCTGTTTTGGCTCTTCCTCGTCGAAAGACACCTGAGAATGTTGTTGGTCTATTTGAGGTAATTCGTCCTCACTTATTTGACCCTTCATACTATCATTATCATCATCTTCAATAGTTTTCTCCTCTTGTTCCTTTATTTTTGCATCATCCGTTTTATTATTCTTTGCTCTTTTACTCTTCAACGAACTCGCCAAATATTTAAAGCGTGCTATACATTCATCCTTTGATTTACCAGGAACTAATGACGCAATCTTCTCCCAATCCCTACTACCCCCAGAACTACCACACTGAATCAACGAAGACTCTAAAGCCTGTTGTTGTTCTTGAGTCCAATTGGTGCTTGGTGTACCCTTAGTTTTTTCTTTCTTTTTCTCTGCTTGTAATATATTTTCAGCCACTGAATCTGTATGGCCAGGTACTCGATATCCATTCTCTTTTAATTTGGCAGCCATAAAAGTTACTTCATTCACACTTCGATTCATTTGATTGCCAATAACCTCCCAACGACTAACGGTTCCAGACGGATATTTCTTAACCAGCCGAACTAGTTCCACTAAGTCTTCATCAGTCCAAAAACCACCAGAAAGGACACCCTATAGATAAAAAGCTATAATTCTGAAATTTGAGTTTACACATTATACTTTACTCACTTTCGATTGAATAACGGGTTTCATACAGCTTTCTAGTAAATCTTCTTGAACTTTCAGTGTAGAATATCCTTCTAATTCAGCATCAGTTTTCTCTTTAGCTGAGAATATTTGTTTACGTTTTTTCACACCTTCCTTTCGCGCTTCTCTGTCACGAATTTGCTTCTCTTCTAGTAAACGGATTTGTTCCTCTTTCAATTCTTTTCTAAAATTAAATGCCATGAATTTAATGTAGTCTAATAAAATGTTTCATCTGCATACTCTCTTGCCAATTCCTTTTCTTGTTCTCTCATTTCTGAAACAACATTAACTACATTTTTAATTGCCTTCGGTATATTCCAGATGGCTTTAGGTATTTGGAAAGGTAATGTATTCTGAAATGTTTAATAATTAGATAATTAACAGTATAATAATATGTATAAAAGACAATGCTTACAAAGATACTAGGTTTTGGTATCGTCACACTTATTTCTGAATCAGCAATGTTAGTGCTTTTACTTTTCTTCATTGATTTCTTTATTTTTGGTCCAACGACGGTTGCCTGAAATTATAAATGAATGTTATCTTCACTGGATAAAACTTATAAACTGTATTTTACATTAATAAAGCACTTTTCAGCATATGCGGCCCAAGCAATCAAATACTGACAAACAGTTAGAATGCCAAATAATATAGCAGACATCTCAGCTAATCCCATCTTCCGGACTCGGCGATAATAATATAATGCCGATTTCCAATTAGGCAATCCATTCTTTAGTACATCATTGTATCTAGAATAGAAATTGCTATTTTAAACAAAGCAAACAAATGGAAAATTTCACACATACTTTTCCCGCTTATTTGCATCTTTGAGGACTTCATATGCCGATACCAAATTGCGAAATTGAATATCTGCATTCGGCGACGGGTTCTTGTCTGGATGCAAAACTAAGGACAAACTACGGAATGCTCTCTTTATTTCTGATGGCGTGGCATCCTACAAATTAAAATTATATGGATATTACAAACGGATATTTGGGACTACTAATCTACATACCTGTTCAACACCCATAAGTTTATAAAAATTCTCATTAATCTCCTCGACCAAATCGAATATTTCCAAATCTTCGGAACTCCATGCTGCCGATGTCCCAATCAGACACAAAACAATCAACGAAGTGTGCAATTTCATTGTTGGGTGATGAACCTCGACCAGTGGACGTTAATTTTCAGTAATTAACTAATTTATCTATTATAGAGCATTCACTTTAATCTTAAAACTAATCTCATATTTATGTTATACAGAAAAAAGGTACAAAAAATAAGAGGACGTGGAAAATACTAACACATCGACACCGCAGTTGATGCCTCGCAATGTAACCTACAGAAAGAGGAATTTCAATTAATTATAAAACGTTCGGGAAATTAATCTTGAACGAATTTATTACAAACAAATAAAAGTCCTTCTTTAATTCATTTACTTTAATTTAAATTTAGAATTCCCGGCTATCTTGCAATTTCTTCTTTTTTATTTTGATTCTTAGAATGGGTTCGAAGCCCATAATATGTACTAACCTCATCATATAAACTCCAGCATATAATAACAACAATGAAGTTAGTAGTTGTATCACGACTATAAGTTATTGGCACTGTAGTTGCATATGGTTGCCAAAGCAAAAAGTGAGTTTTCAGATGAACAAGTTGGAAATTTTTTAAAATTGCGTATCTTGTATAGAAAAATCAAAAATGTAGTTCAATTCTGAAAATAATTGTTTGATTTTTTGTCACAGATTCTGTACCATTTTGTTACTGGACTTAGATTCGGATGAGGTACATCTTGTATCCAAATAGTGTAGAAAAATTGTAGGTAATTAATATGACCTTATGAAACTACCATGGCGATGATAAGTAACTCTTAATATCAATAAAACTCTACAAATGTGAATCTTAAGAATCGTTAATTTTGTGCAATTTTTTAATTCAATTTAATACCATACAAACACCATTTAATTCCCACTATTCTTTTAAATTACTGTAGTTATTATATTGTATACGGGTTATTAAAAATTTCAACTAATTACTGGGTAATTCAAAATGAAATTATTTCATGTAATGACGTCTGTTGTAGGATCTAAAATTACTTTCAATTAGGGCATACTTATCGTCTCGTGAAGGCATTTATAATCCGTTTCTTATTATAAGAATAATGTGCCAGCATACCAACATATCCAAAAAGCAAATAAACCAAATGTTGAAATAGTATTCATTTGAAATATGGAATACGCACGCGTAACTGCAAATAGACGTCGTTTGTGGTGCCAACAAAATTTTGGATGTCTCCTTCATGTTATAGAAGGCACATTTTGCTTGGAAAACCATCGAAATTTTTTTTTGTTATATCGAAAGAAGTTGTGGATACGATTTGAACAATTTTTACTAATTTTTCACCCTAGAAATTATTTAAGATTTCGTAATAGTCAATATAAAGCTTCTTCTTAATTATTTCACCAGTGCTTAAACGTGTTGCAATTTTATAATTAAGATTGAATTACAGTGTATTTATAGCATTATTTTTATATAAAATTGTATTTTGTGAATTATATTGTTATTAAAGATGAGCAAATAATTGTGTAATGAATTTGGTGAATGAATTTTTAATGAAATTCAGATGAATTTCATCAATTTAATGGATTTTAAGACTGAAAGGATTGCACACATCAAGTGTTGTACATCAAAATCCAAAGGCATATTGAAATTTCAATAACATTATTAGTTACTCAACCGTACAGTGTTAGAATAGAAAAAAGTGGGTGTTTTTGAATCCAAAATCACCTGATTCTCATCGTCCTGCGAGACTCCTTTGTGTACGCATCCAATAAACAATGGAAAATTATATTTTTATGATTTTCCCAGCCAAACAGTGAACCGTTCACTGTAAATTAATTGATTTTACTTGACTGATATTTAAATTTTATTACACCCAAACGAAGGGCAAACTTGAGATTATAAAACAGAAAAAAAGAAAAACAACAATAGTAATATCAGCCAGTAAAGTGCATGAAAATGTTTTAAATTGTTTGGCCAAATGTGGTAAAAATTCAATGTTTATGAATACATAGAACCATAATAGAGAGCAGTTTATTATAACTAAAGTGAAATCCTTGAAATGAAAATGCCTATCGAATTGAAAAAGTCAGTTTAATGTGTTAAATCGTGCCAACGTTTTAGTTGTGTTTTTTGGAAAATGTTAAAGTGATAAATGATTGTTTCTGTTCGTATACCATTGAACTTGAAGTATATTGCAACAATAATAATTTGATTGTAGCTCCAGTTTTCAATTTGAGCATTTCCAAAGAATAAATGAATTTCCATGAGCTGTTGTGAAAGTGAAAATTACGTTGATTGGCGTGTTAACAAGAATTTTGTAAACAACAAAAAGACACACTTGAACACATCATCAGTTAAAATACCAAAATTATGATCATTTTAATATACTCGTTTAATAGAAAACCCCAGTGATCCTATGAACATAGAAAGGACGAAGAGGCTTCCACAACATTGTAACATTAATTATCGAACGCTAGATTTTGAATTCTTAAATGGTATTTAAACGATATTACACAAGTATATTGTGCCAAAAAAAAAATCCAACACAATAACATATAATAAATCATCAATTTATATATGAATTAGGCGGCATATGAAATTACTGAATAATAAGAATTAAAAGATAAACCATTTAAAATTTAATAAACGAAGGATATTTGTTTATTTTTAAGTTGACATTGAAAACGCCTTTTTGTAAAGACAAACACAGAAATTAACATTTAAAAATTTTCTTTTATAATCAACTTTAACCTTTAATTTTCTGACATCATAAAGAAATTAATTTCTATTCTTTGTTTTCTATTTTTCATTTTGGAAACAAACAACAAAATTAAGACGAAAATAATGAAAATTCATATAACAAATAGAATACATTTTGATCAGACTTTAAACAAATAACATATTACAATTAAGAAAAAAATATATACAAATTCAAGTATCTGATAAAGAAAAGCATACAAATTTGGAAAAGAGTTTTGCGAGCAAATGCATAGAAGAGATTCTGTTGTAAATAGAATTTTTGATATTTTATAATTTAGTGATATTTAATAAATTTCTTTAGTATTGATATTAGTCCAATTAAGATGCACAAATGAATTGTTTCTTTTTATTTCTTTATGAGAATATCCTTTCTAGTCAAATTTATTTCAATTAATTTATTTAAAATGATGCATTTTAATCACATTGTTTATTATCGAATGCTTTTGCAATTAGCGAAACCTTGGATCCAATGAATCCGTTTAAATTTACTAATCACTCTTGCATCCTACCGTTTAAGATATAATTAATATCGACTATATGAAATTGATTAGATTTATTTTTATCATTTAACTATTTCTTTTCCCGTTGGCAATTTCCTTCCATCACAATTTTATTTAATAAAAGGATTGCAATGCAATTAAGTGTTCATGCAAATATAATGAAGATAAGAATAAATATGTTTTTATTTATGAAGCACTATAAATATTTATCTTACACCAAAATTAATTAAATATTCGCCATATGCGAATTATATTTATGTTTGGAAAGCATCACCGTTTAACTTAATTTATTCTCTATATTTTGTACAATTCCATTTGAATCAAATAGGTAGCGGCACGTTTTTGTGAGGGTGGCCATCTCTGTACACCACCAAAAGAGTGCTGTGAAACGGGATGCTGTTATATGTCGTCTCGGTCGACATCATCAAATATAGATCATGTGTTTAATCTATTTTTCATCAATCACTGGTATTTTTGGTGAGTCAAACATACAAATTTTATACTTTTTACCTTTGGGTTTTATGATTGGAACAATATAAATTCCAATTTAATTATATTCAGTACGTCCTATTTTCCTAACTTTTATAATTTGTAGCCTTGGGAAATTCTTATTGATTTTTATTTTGATTTTCTTTTCTTTTTTTGTTGTTTGTGCCTCCACATATTTCAATTTAATTTGTTATGAATCACATAATCGTGTAATTAATGAATTTGACGGTGGACTCGTTATGCTTTAAGGTGTCTGATTTTGGCCATATTATTGGCATTCCTTTGTGCCTGTTCATGTTGGAAAAAACGACGTCAACTATGCGGTTGGGGGACACACGGTCTCCATTCACATTCAGAACTAGATTCAGCTGGATCCTGTTATGCACCGCCACAATATAGCAGATGCAGTTCATTTCATCATGCTCCGCCTGCCTATACAGAAGTGAGTAACCGAATTAATTGAAGATGAACTTATAGCTGACAGATGAATTAATTACTTTTAAAATGGTTCATTCTCACAATTCTCTTTTATTTTAGGTAACTTCGAAACCCGATTTGTATCCATTAGTCTTCACATGCAATAGCGATAATAGTAAAAATGGCACCAGCTATCTTATGGTTCAATATTTTCGTAACTATATTGTGCGTCCAACGATGTCAACAACCAGTACCATTGATTCAATAACATCGAGTTTCATTTGTACATCAAATGAAGCGAATACAATAGTTCCTCCGACATATTCACGTGCAGCTAGTCCAGATTATGCAAATTCAACGGTACAGTTTCAACAACAAAATCGAAGAAATTTACTGCATTCGATTCCACGTTCAGTGTCTCAGCATACTACATGTCCGCCCGGACAACCATCAAATGGTCGTGCTGGTTCAGTACCAGTTACACGATTTGATAGTTCAAATAATTTCAAACAAATCCGTTCTACCGAAAGTGTAACTTTGAATTCTTCCCAATTAAATTCAAACAATGGGTCAATGATATTTTCTGGAAATGATTTCTTTAATAATTCAGCAGATATGAATATAACAATGATGACGGTGAACCCACAACAGCAACAAACTCACGATAATTTGTTAGAAAATCATTCTAGCAGCGTTGTTTTATCGGAAACGAATAATACAAATAGGACAGAAATACCTATAAATAATTATCCCACGGAAGAATCCGAGAATGGATTGAATTCATTGAGTAGAGGTCAAGAAAATTTACCGTTAGCTGAAAATCAATCGAGTCCTACAATACAATCAACCGATATAAATCTGGATATATTGAGGGGATATGAAAGTTTAAATTGTTTTTCAAATCAATCAACATCTGATTGTGATCAATTGGAATTTGGTACACCGCCGAATAATTTTAGTCCAAATGGTGACGTTGTAAAAGAATTATTAAAAGAAATTGAGACACTGCAACATACAATAATCGATAAGGAAACAGATATACCAAATAGTTCAAGCAATATACAACCAAATGAATTGGATGGAAAACAAATAACGACCAAACGACCGTTGTCACTGCATTGTAAAAATAGATTTTTCTCAAGACCATCTAGACCATTTTATGTACCAATTAACACTAGAAATATAATCAGTCCAAATGGTTTAAATTCCACAAGCAATCGTTATCGTTCAAGTGTTGTACGGAACACTCCGAAACGATGGCTATCAAAATCAGCACCAACAACACCTGGCACCGGATTGCCAATAAATCCAATATGTGATCACAGTCCATTACTATTAAACCAACACGATGAGGATAGTGAAAATAATGTATGATATCTTTAGAATATATTCCTTATAATCCACTTGAGATTTAATATAAATTAATTATTAACGAATGGTACATAGTTAATGAGCAAAGTACCCAAAAAAAAAATGAATAAAATTGTGTAAATCCTAAATAAACGTCCTTTTACCTTTATCGAAATTATAATCTTATCCACGATGAATGTAATAATTAACATTTTAAATTAAAATATTCATAAATCATTGGTATTGATTACTTCATATTAAGTTTAGTTATACTATAACGTATTAAACTAGAGAGTAATGTTAAGTAATGAAATGAATATGAAAATACTGTATTTTTAATTCGTAGATATGACAAAGATTAGCTTACGATCGAGCAACAGTGAAATAGTTAAGTAAATTTGATCTAATTAGGTACTATATTAATTGAATGATTAACGATTTAACTGTAGTCTAGGTAAAGTGATACTAAAGAAAGGATTAAAAGGCTTTTCCAAAATTTTACTTTGTTTACATTCGTTTTACGTTGAGAGAGAAAAAACTATTCGAAAATCGATTCAATATCTTTTAGTTAAACTCATTTCCTTCTTTTAATTACATTTGTCATCAGCTTAATTGAATACCTCGAAATTAACGAAACAAAAGAAAAACAATAAATAAATTGATTTTGTATCACACACCATACACACTTTAAATCACGCTTCATTCTATATTAGGATTAATCAATTTGGTTCGTATATTATTATTAGTGATATAAGCTTATCTGTTAAATTGCCATACCAGAAGTTAAATAAAAAATAAGAGAAATTCTGTACACAATATTGATTTCAAACACAGAATAAGGAAACACTTGAAATTGTCACGAAAATTAACTAAGTGTTACAACGATACGAGTATAATTTTATCTATAAAATTAAGGAATTCAATAAATACAGAATTATTTTCAATTAAAAGATAAACACTTTTATACTTTGGCTTAAAATTTATTATTCATATACATCAAGATATTAGTAATTCTAATTATTAAGAATATTCAGTTATTCTGGTTAATATAAATTTTCAGACACTAAATTTCTAACTAGTTTCTAGGCGATATACGCTCTCTACATAATAATCTGATATCTGATCGATTAACGTATCAATTCATTACATTACAATCACCATTATTTATTAACATTGTAACAATATGGATTTGTTAGGTCATGAACTACCTAAGTACCATACAGTTTAATTAGAGTAACACCCAAACATATAAACAAGATAATTAATCAACAGATTTTCAAATAAAATCAATTGATATCAATTTTTAGCAGCCACACTTTGTTGTTCATTACGCTTCGGTTGCTTTTCAGCGTATTTGTAACAATGTCGATGTGCTTCGTCGTAGAAAGGATTTAATGAATTCTTAACTAATTCATGCCAACTACGCAATTTGGGTCGTCCTTCATAAGGATTCAGACCAGCAATTTCTAAAATTTGATTATCATTCATTAAATATAAATAAATGAAGGCGTAAGTGCGATTCTTCAAGGCGTCACTTACTAGGTTGCTCAATTTCGCAGGCAGCTAATAAATCAGCGATTGATATTTTATTTGTTACTAAGTAACTGTCCGGTCGAAGCCATAATTCTTCTAACTCATCAAGAGTCTTATTGATTAGCATATCAGCTTCCTGCAACTGAAATAATTGATTTAATAAGATATTGCAGTGACAGTAATATTTCAAATAGAACATATAGTTATTGATCTCTCGGTTATTACCTTTTCTTGACTGGGATGTTCACCAGTTACCATCGGTTGTAACCATTTCGTTTGAAAGAAACTTGTACAAGCATCCCGTGTATTATTATGATGCCATGCCAAATATTCGTCGATTCGTGCTCGTACTTTACTGTTTTTTGGATACCAGTGATCAGGTACCAATTTCTCGCGCGTTAAGTAACTAGAAAAGACAAATAATTTAAGAAAATCGTAAACAACAAATGCATCCGTTTGTACTTACCGGAATATTGCAACACTTTCAGATAATTTAAAATCATTATCCACAATCGCCGGCACCTTTTGGAAACGATTCACAGTTTCCTTATAATCGCGTGACATGTGTTCACCTGTAATTTAATTATATAAGATTAAATATTTGCTTTTATATTAATTCATTAAAAATGAAACGTAAAAACAAACAAGTTAAAACAATGGAGTAATTAAACGATCATGAATGATTCATTGCGCAAAAATAACAAAAAAAAAATAACAAACTTTGCAATTGCAGTACATCTGATAATTTAAAACTGCAGTTAAAGTCCATTAATCCCGCGGTGAGTTCACCTACATACCACTGCATTAGATAATAAAGTTTATTATATGAGTGAATCGGATCATGTACACAATACTACCTAATAACGTGATTATCAGTCGATTAGGAATATTTTTCCATTACTTTGTATTTTGAAAATTGTATATTATAGGAATAAAAATTAGATTCAATGAAAATGTTCATACCGTCAATCACATTGAGGAAATACATATGCATATACGTAAATCACTGAAAACTCATAAACAGAAACCAAACAATGTAACGACTCAATTTAAGACATGATCATTTACTTTTAGTTTATGAAATAAATAACAAGATGTTAAGCTGTAGCAATAACATGACCATGAATTTAGTATTAAAAACAAAAGCTCTATTATAAGAAGGAAACTCTTTTAATTATTAAAAATTAATTAATACCTTTTCGAAGAGCAACTGGAACTGCTTCATATGGAATCTTTGAGGCCTCCAGAAACATATAAAGGGCCCGTGACGGTTGTGACATCAAGTCGAAATAAAAACGTATTGGTTGTGCCATTGTAAATAAAACAAAATCACTTTTGTTCACACTCTTTAAGTGACTATAGAGAAAGCACAGAAACTAATGCCCCACAAATAATTAATTTCAATATCTAACAAAGTTCTTTAGTTTAATTTTAAAATATTTGTATATTTGTTCATGCAAGTTTTATTTTTTTTTTAATATGCAACACTCAATGGAATTTATAATTACTTCCAGTTCTTGTTACTGCAAAAATAAAATTGAAATATAAAATTTCAAACAAAACGAATCGTTGAGTTAGTGGATACGCGAAAACAGACCCGTTGTCTGTGATCAAACTTAACGAACTGAATCCAATACCGACTGAGTTCAGTCCTACTGAATGCATTTCTATTCAACTGGTTCCAATCGCACACCACTTCGGTATTTCCATCTACAAGACACCGAATCCAATGTTAATTCCAATTTCGAATACATACAATTAAATGATTTAAATAAGTCCATTACACATTATCAACATGTCCTATACTATACTGGATATCGATCATCATTTAATTTAATATAAACGAAACACTATTGATTTAATTAAACGAAATTCCACCACTTGAACTATTGGAATCAAAACATTGTGACTACGTGATCTCAACCAAGAGGTCTCCGGTCAATTTTACGTAAATTGCGCAGATAATAAACCAACACTCACTAAATGTACTAATAAAAGTTAATGGTTTCTTTTAATTTGCTGCTTAAATACTCTACATTATTATTTAATTCATGTACAACATCATTTCAAGTAAAATAAATTGAAAACAAGTAGAAATATAAATTTGGAGTGAGAATTCTACTGATAATCAATCGGACTGTGTAAACTTATCTCAGAAAGTCAGTTGTGGTCGTCGTCATCGTCATCGTAGAATCTATTCACATATATGTACGCCTCTGTTGAAACTTAACTCAATTTATAAAAGATCAATCACATTAGTATATTAAAGCAATCATAATTAAATGCACTCTATGCTTATCATCATGATACCATACTAAACGTGAAGAGACTGAAATAAAGAGTTTTATTTTATTTGATTATTTAAAAAGTGAAAGTTATCAGATGTAATATCATTAATAAAATTCAAACAATTGCTGATATGCCATATTATGTATATCTAAACGTAAAGGGCCACGCATTTTGGGTGCATGATATAAGCACGACTGGAACACCATAAATCTGTTATTATGAAGCAATATTATGAATGAAGATTTGCATTTTATGTTTTCATTTACAATGTACCAATACAATCAGACACCAAATACAATACGATGCATATAAGTACTTTGTAAGATTCCAGCGAAGTCACCTTGATTCCGTGTTTTCAACTGTTTACAAACATTTGATATTAAAATACCTCCAACGAATAACAAACTACGCAATTTAGTGTTCGAACGGCTATTTTTAGAATGTGTGGTGTAAAAAAAAAAAAAAAATAGAAACGATAAAGATACATATACCAGTAACAGTTAATGTTGGCTTTTGTAGGCTGATGTCTGCACTCAAGTAACGAATCTCATTTTGTATACCAACATTTAGTCTCCCGCTTGTGTGTTTCTCTATAACACATAGATGACATAAAAATACCGGTATTTTATCTGTATGTAAGAGATTCCACTGTTTATCAAAACATATGTACTACAACCAAGTAAACATTTAATTGATTTTAACTATCGAATAGATATCCATAATCTATACAATGATTAAAAGGAGGTACAATCAATTTTCAACTGTTTATTAGCAAAACAAACACTTAGCTTAACATGAGATTACAGTAAAAGTCACCTTCTCTTTTGGAAACTTGACAACAGTAACAAAAAGTTTACTGATTCATTCAAGTTAATCCAGGATGAGTGAATATGTACTATGATACGAATGGTCTAATACACAAATCCATACATGAAAAGAGATGGTTCAATTGTTATAGTCAAATAGACATGTATTACCTGTTATTTTATTTTAAAACTTAAAAATTCTATGATTTGTAAAAGAACTTCTTTAGGTGTGACACAACTTTGGTTCATTTAGTATAAATAGTTAATCTATGTTATTTGCCTATAAGAAATTAATTAATTAGTTTCATTAAATTGTTTTGAAATTAAAATGGTCGAAATTACCTTTTGAAATCTTTCCCACCCTTTTCCACGCCAAACTGGCAGTGTAGATACTGCATTCAAATTTTTAAATTTGCCATTCATGCTCCTAAAAACAAATGATTTTATTGACAAAATTGCTGCCTTAACAAATTGTATCATAATTACCTATGTGTTATAATTTGATATGCCGTTTTGATACCTATCTGTGGCAACAATTGAATGTCTTTCAAATTCCCGGTGTTTAACAAATTAAGTACAGCTTTGCAATGTTGATTTTTAATATATTCTTTGCTCTTTCCAACGATATCATTTTCTTTTCCAAAATATTGTACCATTAAAGAATTCCTTGATGGATTTTCTACATAAATCGTGAAATTATTAGTTTGTAATTAAAATGATATAAATACTAAATACTATACTAACTTTTTGTCTTCTTTACTTCCTTTTCCTTTAACTGTGTTGTTTTATTCACTTCAGTATTATTCATCATTGACGATGCATTATTTTTCATTGATATACGTAAACTAGAACGAATAGGATGATTTGTTGAATTATTTCTTAATCCTAGTCTTCGATTCTTTTGCGTCGGTAAAACAGTAATATTATTTTCAATAATTGAGGGCATCTCGTCAATTGCTGTGGTTTCATTACAATTCGTTAATTCCATATGCAAGCGTTTACGCGGCGGTGGACCCATTGGTTTAATAAAATCCTAATATAATTTATGTTAATTTCATGCATTTAAATGAATATCATTCTATTCTTACATCTTCTACTCTAGTTGATTCAGCGCAAATCATTGTACGCTCAATTCTTTGGATCTCTTCTCGCACAATATCCTTCATTGACATTTTCAGAGCGTTGATAATTACGCTATAATGAAAAAAAAAAACATTTCTTAAAACAATAAAAATTAATATTAATCCTTAGCTAATGTACTTTTCATTGAGTTGTGGTTTATGAACTACATTATTTGTATCAGTGATTGGGTCTTTTGTTATCATTGTTTCTAACATTCTCTTCATTTTGTTCTCCATAGCTTCCTCAAATTCCTTAAAGCATCGCTTCATTACTGGACTCATTCTGAAATTGTTAATTCCAATTATTTATTATCAAATTTATCATCGAAGTATATTACGATTCTGTCGGCATCTTCTGAATTGCTGATATCCGCGAGAAATGATCATTATTTTTAACAGCAGTTGAAGTTCTGACAGCAGTCGAATTAAATTGAGTCGATTTCCATGCAGATGTAGTTGAGTCCAAATCAAATGTAGAATCCATACTGCAATTCATAATTATTGAATGTATTTGCTTTAAAATAAAAATTAATTTGAATACTAACGATTGATTTTCAATCTGCCCAGTAGAATTGTTGCTCGGCTTTAGTATCGTACAATTTTGAAATGATGGCATTTGAGAAATCCGTTTTAAACCATTTATAGTTGATTTGTTATTCACATTCAAAGTTGTGTTCCTAACCGCTAATTTTTGTGATGAATGTACATTTGGTCTTAAAGGTGTTTTCATAAGTGACTTCTTAGGCGTTTTATGCCTCGGTGTCTGAAACATAACATTTTTCCTTTAAATATACTCTTAGTATCAAAACATGAAAACCTACCGCTACAGTATTGATAGTTGGTGCATGCTTTAGTCCACCAGAGGTTTCAGCAAATTTTAGTGTCGACAAAGTAACACTTATATCCTCTTTACATGGACTGATGCAAGCCAATAAAAGGAAATATGAGTTCACATTTAATGAATCTTGTAAAATCATTGTAAGTACACTTTCGCGGAAAGGTACCGCTTTTATGCCCGATGTGAGTGCTGTTAATACTCTACCCATGGTTAAAAGACCTTTGTTTATTGAAATCGTTTCGGTCAACGCTACACCTTCTGTTTCATTCCTTTTTGCATTCTCAGATCCAGCTAAATCAACGATATTCAATACAGACTCAGTGCGTTTATTGTCCGACCGAACTGTAACATGGATCTTAAATATTGCATGTGATCTTGAGCTGGCTGGATTCATTTTAGTTGTCCGAACATGACGGTTGCGATTTCCTAAAAAATGTATTATGAAATCATTATTAATATTAGTTTAAAATATTGAAATATGAGTAATACCTTCATTCAGGATCTTTTCTTCATCGCCTAATACCTCTACTTTTCTCTTGGTGTTTACCGTGAATCGGGTGCCTTCATATAAGAAATTCAGCATTACCAATTATTTGAAACATATTCACTTAATATTCATTACCTTTTTTATGAATTGATTGATTTACATCAGTTGCAAGGAGATCATAAACATTATCGTTATAAATTTCGATGAAGGACAGTGCAATGGAATATTCTTTATCTCCGTTACTCGTTCTAGCAATTGTGAATATATCTTGCAGTGACCGTTTGATAAATCCAGCATTTGTGCCGGTTGAATTCTCCGCATTTAATCCCATTGTGTAGGACTTGCCGGTACCCGTTTGGCCGTAAGCTAACACTGTACAATTAAAGCCTTCCAAAACCTTCATAACTAGCGGCCTCAGAGTGGACTCATAAAGGACTTCTTGCGTAACATCGGGTTCGGCAACATAATCAAATTGAAAGTATTGGCCACCCACATTAAGAACCTAGACACAAAAACAGAAGATCAGACGAACTCGGTAAAACTATTCAATGACAATTGTGCATCTTACGGTCTTTCCGTTTTCATCTTTCTCTTTTCCTATCGCCGATTCTGGAAGTTCATGTATCAGTTGTGAAGGCTTCTCACGCACCACAATTTGTACAGTAGAGTCTACGCGTGGAAGCGAATCATTCCCGTCTGTCATGCTTGTGTGTGAATAATTATAAATCCAATAAATGATTATGTTTAAAACACTCTGTTCTTAAATTAAATTACACTCAGTTAATAAAAAACGGTAAACGGTAGACGGTAAACACTATTGAATTTCGTCGCCGACTTTATGACACAAAATTCAAAATTCACGAATCGGTTATGCAGCAAAAAGTCAGTTCTGGTACATTTTTCAATGGATTTGATCGGTGTCCCATTATAAAATTCTTTCAATTCCATTGCTAGCAGGAAACAATTATGCATTTTATGAAAAACAAAATGTTTAGTAGTGGTAATCAACACAATAGCGATACCATGGATTCTGGTGTTGCTCCAAGACTCAAGTAAACCGACACTTTAACGATATGTCATTGCTCCGGAATCACGCTAGTTACGGTACTGGAACACACCCAAGAAGTCAGTTCTGATACATTTTTGCAAGTTGTCAATCAAATTGATTCATTTGTATTATTTTTCCCGACAACCAATTAAATGTGTATCAGACTGGACGAAACGGTACGAATTGATCATATTTGGCTGTACGAATGCTGTTTCTGGCACAACGATAGCAAATACGTTTTCTGATCGCCCGAATGAAAACAAAAACATTGTCACATTTCTGTGAATTGAAAATAAAAAGTGAATAATTTCTTCAAGAAGTTCTTACTTGCAAAGTGTTTCATTGGAAGCAATTGTAATTATCATATTAATAAGTTATTACATTAGCTAAATTACTGATAGCGTCAGTAAAGGAAACATTATCCAACATAGAATTATATCAAACAGTTTAAGTGAGTGCCAAGAGTCAGTAACTGCATGCCGGTGACCGTGCACCGACACCCAAAGGATATTCCAAATGGTGAGTCCATCTACCCAGTCATTAATTTATTGCATGTCTCCGGCCCATTATCATTTCCCTTCAATCACTTGGTATTAATATGATCCATAAGACGGTATATTGAATTATCTGCGGTAAATGGATTTCATTGTATAACACACGCATTGTGATGTTGAATCGTTATCAGTTCAAATGCAATGGCCCAATAGTTTACGTAGCTGCACCCAACTTGTTGATACGGCCGTAACTATTCATCGGCACGATTTCACCTGAAAAGATAACCAACTAGTCCGGGCTTTTTTATTTATTTATTTAAATGAAAAGTAACAAAAAAATAATAGTCAACTTTTGTCACAAGAGGAAGTCAAATATTTATCGTGTGACTAAAAATAGAGTGGTTTTCTTATTAACAAGTGTTGAATTAGAGAATCGTATTATTTCCTGTTTAAAAACTTTTAAATTTTAAAAGAAAAAACAAATGAAGAATCTACTTCAAGGGAATTATCTCAACCAGAGGTGTCTGACTAAACGAGATCTGGTGGTCAAGTGCAAACGAACAGATATAGGTGGTTTATTTTCATGCCAATTTATGCGTTTAATTAACTCCGTAGATAGCACACCAAATACCACATTGCTACAAATTGATTGACAACAGTAGTCACAGCTTTTCACATAATCGCATTTCTGTTGATAATTATGTAAACACTTAATAGGTCATTCGTCAAGAAAGAACAAAATATAAATATGTATCATAAGAAATACAACGAAACCGTTTAAAATTCAACTCAAAATTCCCAATTATTAAAACGGAACGTAATTATTATTCACTTACCTCAATCGGTCATTGACCGCACTTAATTGTATTTATTCTTATTAATAATAATAATAAAAAAAAGAGAAACAACCAAAAAGAATAAGAATCCACTTTGAATACAATTTTATTATAAACTTCCATTGATTATTAGTTTAATGAATATGTGTGTGATTACTTAAAAGAATTATAATGAAAGAGAGAAGGAAAAATAAAGTAAATTTTTTTAATAATAAAATAAAACAACTACACTAATGAACGAAAAAGAAAACATTGAAATATTTTCATATTAAATATGATACTTTCTTCCAACTGATTGTTTGTATGCATTTCCATGGCTGTTAATCGGTTTCACAAACAATTAAATCTAAACTGTAATTTACCATCTTAAGTAATTATGAAATGGATTTCATATAACAAGTTAGAGTTTATTTGAAATTATTTTGGTTATGTGGAACATTAAGTGACTAATCGATGTAATATTAGTGGGATACATACATCCATAGAACGGAAGGTGAAATCATAAAGGATGAATGATTATAATGTAATCACCTTTTCATATGAGAAATATTCTTTTTGGCCAATCGATTACACACTCATACACTAATGTGATTTTATTTTATCTAACTGAGTTGGGGGGAAGAAAAATGGAAAACACAAGAATAATACAAAATATGAAAATATGACTTACATCCGGTCTATTTAATGAACTAAATGCAATCATAATGACTTCGTTTTTATAGGCCAGTCCACCATGTAATGGCTGGATAATCGGAAGATTTTGATTCGCTAGAATTTAGATAAAACTTAATGAATGTGTACCTGAATCAATTGAGTGAGACATTAGTGAAATTATTTAATCCCGTACTTATTTTAATACAATGCTGATGAGAAGTAGTTATGATCACGTCCACGAAACACTTCCTTTTTTGGTTGTAGCATATTCATCCTGGCGCCGATGCCTCCAGTATATAAAAATGTGCGATTTTCTCCCTCTTACCAATTAAGAGAACTCACTCTGAGTTATGATTTATCACCTGAAATTTTGTGTGTGTTGCCCATATAGGATGATTAAAATGTCGTCGTCATTATTTCTATACTTCTTGCTCAGTTGATTCAAATATAAATTGTACAGTATTACGGTATGGTATGAATACACGATGTTCCAAAAATGGGTAACGTTAAATGCGCACCATCCATAAGTCCATTAAATTAATTAATATTTTCGCTGTTAATTAAATGCAGAAGAAAAAGTAGCCATCATGAATTCGAGTGACGATGAAAAATACGGTTTGTTGTTATATGTATGGTTGTATGTCAGACCAGGAGTAGAATTTAGAATTGTGTGCGCGAGATTTTATGTATTTTTCCTCAACTTTATGTGTTACCTTCGGATAACGACAAAATAATGGGGAGAGGTGAGTTTTTGTTCCGTATTCTCATACCGGTGATGTCTTTCTACTGGGCCATCGTATCCCTCCTCATTCGTATTACTCGGATATTTTTTAGGGTGGGTTTTATTTTCCCAAAACAGTTTTCCTTTTCTGCCACCGGATAAACCAAAAAAAAAATAAAAATAAAAACGAAAATTTAATCGATAAATTTAACGATTTGTTTGTGTTTTCGTACCCCCTCGCGTTTTACAAGTCATTAATCTTCCCGTTCCCATATAGAATTTATACTGTAGATCCTCATCAGGGTTTTTCCTAGGGTTTTATTAAATTTTCAGTATTGTTGTACTGCCATTGATTTCCGAAAAATTCAGAGTTTTATCAGCAAGAAATATGAAAATATATTCGTTTTATTTTTTGTTATTCTTCTGTTGTTTATATGAAAATTGTTTTCCATTATTTATGAAAGTTTAATTAAACTAGTATTTTTGTTCTACATAGAAGTTTTATGTTGAATCATTAATAGTTGAATTAAATTAATTTTCTTTCATTATTTTAACGTTTCTTATAATCATTGATGTGATTAAAGTGAATTTAATTAGTACTGAGAAATTTCCCTTAAAAATTATATTCGTAGTATGATTCATTCATATAATTTGGATGAGAAAATTTTAATTTTTATTGTTGCTCATAAATTTTAAACTAAAGTTCAATTTTGGTATTTGCGTGTTTTGTTTTGTTTTTATTTTGTGGTATTAGATCTGATGAAACATAAATTAAACATAAAAATTAATTCCAATTTAATGATTCAATTGTGTGAAACATATTAAAATAAAAAATTAACCAGAGAAATATACAAAAACTTCTGAAACATATTCAAATGAAAAAAAAAAAAAACAAATTGAATTGTTTTTATAAATTATGATTCTTTTATTTTGATTAATCGTAAATATTTAGCCAGCTGCACACAAAGCATTGCATATGTTAGTTATTTATATTTAAATTATGTTAGTTCTCTATATAAAAATAAGGTAAAAGACAGAACAGTATTTTTTTTTGTTATGATTTCAGTCAATTGATTGGCCGGTGTTGAATTGCATTTTACATGTGTGTGGAGAAATCTAAGATCATAATTTACTGATAAATCTCAAGTTACTTTTAAATCGACTATTATGATGTTAATAATGGACACTTTTGTTGGTTAAATGATGATGCACATGTTGCACTATTATTTGTTCAGCATGGTCTTATTATTTAGCAAGTGTTCATACGGATCAATTGACTCTTATAAATGAATATTATTATTTTGTCTTGTATTTAGTCGTATGATTACACTTGAATGGTTTGAAAAAGACTGTCAACGTAATAATTAAAGTTTATATTGAGATAAAAATTTTGTGTTCACCTGATGAAATGTTGAGGTGACAAAAGTTCATTTATTGTGGTTCATGCAGTTGTCGATTATTCTGGTCTTGTATCATGTACCATTGATGAGATGATGATTTTCATACAATCGACTATAAAAAAAAATCGGAAAACCTCAATAATAATTTAGTGATATTGCGCACACCTGTTCAAGCAATATGTTCCTTATTTGGATAGCAACATACGAACATACTATTTGTTTTATATTGGCTTTTTTAAAACAATTTTCTTAAATGCATACTGTTGATACAGTCATTGGTAGAAGATGCCGGTTGTCTCAGTGACTGACTTCGTCTCTCTCTCTCTTTATCTGTCTCAATTGTCAAGTTACATGATTTCATAAGTTCCTTGCCATCATTTACTTATGATGGGTGGTTAATATTAAAATCTGATGATATACGAGAGTGTATTTAACAAATGAAAAAATAAAAGTGCACCTTGTAACAATGCTGTTAAAGGTGTCGTGTGTCTCGTGTTCATCTGTGACCTAACACGAAATGGTTAACTGAAACCAACGAATCATTCTATTCTATACAGAATTTCTTATTGTCTCATATAATTGGTTGTAAAACATTTTCATATAACAATGTTGCATTTCCATAATATTGTTGTCGTTTTGCCAATTCCATTTTAATGCTGGCGTTATGTATTTTTTTTGTGTCTTATTCTTTTATTCTGTCTCCACGTAAATTGTCACTTAAAACTGCATTTTTACACGTTTGATACCATGAAGTTTAAATTTTAATTAGCGTTGGTTTAAAAGACGCAAAACATTTAAGAGTGGAAACAGAACACGAAAAAAAAAATATTCAAATTTAAGAGACAGAAATTATCTCCTTGACCTCATTATTTAATTGTATGTTTTCTGAATTTGAAACAATAAAAATCATAAAAAATAAGTTCAACAACTGAAAATGGAAAATGAATATTAAGTACAATCTGTTGTCACTAATAAATCTGTTTCCCACTGCACTGTAAACATTTACCTTGTCTTGATGGATTCAGTTCAAATCATTTTAACACGTTTAAGTATAAATACGTTAATATTTACGGTATTTTGAATGGACATTGAATCCACCTCCACCGTAATGAGAAACTCTCACCTCAGCGAGAAATACAAATTAGCGACCGTTTTTTTTTTATTATTATCCACCATACAATACAACTTTATTAATAAAAATGAAACCAAACGAAAGAAGAAATAATACAAGAAGTCGCGTGCCGTTTTTTCGTTGTTCGACCACCTGCATGATATTGTTGATACAAGAAACTGGGGAGACTGAATCGCATCTGTAAGACATCGTTCTTGATGCTTAAGAAAAAAAAATGTTTTTGCTCTCTTGTTCTTAGTTATGCTAAACTGTATGTGTATCAGTGACCTCAACGAAAGGATGTTTTTGTTTTAAACTTAGTACTCAATATGTCTTACTGGGATGATTTTTTTTTTTGTATCCAAAACTTGAAGTTTTTTTTTTCTTCTTATTTTCATTTCTTTACTTACGTTACAAATTAAAACAAAATATTTGCAGTTTAAATAACAAGAGTAAGATAAAGAGAGTGAGAGAGAAAAAATACACGAAGAAAATTGAATTGCAAAGAAATGTGAATATTTTTCTTTTCTTCTGTAAAAAAAAAATCCATAATAAAAAGATGTAATGAATAATTATTATCAAACAAATCCATTTTGGATTACTTAAAGAAATTAAATTAAATTTTCTGTACGGTTTTTTTTTTATTCTTCTTTCTATTTACATTTATAATGAAATGTTTAGTTGGGGAATTTTCTTTGTCCATGAATATTAAGTATCGTTTCTTTTGTGATTGTCTTCATGACCATACAATCATTTACGATGAATTTTCAACAGATTATACTGAATTTTAATATGAAAGAAATGTTTATATTTGGTATTTTAATTTTAATGGTATCCAACTTTAATTATGTTTTGTGTAGATAATTGGATTTACATTAAGCAATTTGCAAAATTGAATTAGTTATTTCTGTTTTCTCTAGTTTTTAAAAAGAATAAATTTAATAGAAATTTATTTGTGTACACATAACCTCCCAGTTCACCGATTTATTTAATGTATTACAATGTAAAATGTATAACTGTAGAGTATGTTTACTGTGATTTGTGATTATTTCACTTGATGGTATACAGTAAGAAGTGAGGAAAAGGATATTGTCCACAGGCAATTAAGGAAATTTTCCTAAAGTGGGTAACGGAACACAGTTAATTTATTTAATAATTTGATGTTTGGTCTCTGTTGGGAGGGATGATATTTGTACAAGTACTACACAGTTACACACTGCTATATAAACACCACATTTTTAAGTAATAAAATTGAAGCATATGTTTATCCCGGGTGATTATTCCAATTGCAAATATTTAACATAATAACAATGCCGTACATAAATCATACAATAAAGCTGGTATTAAATAAAAACCAGTTTTCTGTATGGATCAAAAAACTATAGTTTGGTACACTTGAAGTAGAAGGAACAAAACGAAAAAAAAACTGTTCATTATCAAATGAAAATTATTTCAATTTTCTTTTTTATTTAATACAAATAAGGAGCATTTCTCTTCTTTTTCTTTATGTTAACTGTTCGTCTGGTATTTAAATTATATTTTATATTCGATTTAATATAATATTTAAATTGAATGGTTCTTCTTAACAATATATTTCAAATTTGTGTCCTTTAATCATATTACTTGGATGGAATGTAATAAAAGTTTCAAATATAACAAACGAATAAAAAATGAAAATTTTTTTGGTATTCGGATAACATGAAAACATGGTACATTTGAAGTTTTATATAAAAAAAAACAAAATTTGTGATTTTATTTTTCTGTTTTGTTGGTCCACTTCAATACACTCATTGAGTTCATTTTGGAAATGAGAAAACCACTTTCATATTGCACAGGTTCGTTTTTCTTTTAATTAAATTTAAATTGTTTGAAACAAAATCAAGTAAAAATTAATAGAAAATGAATGAGTTGAAGAGTCATAGAGTTATATGGTATGTATTCAAATTACAATTTAATTTATAATTAAATTTGAAACTGAATATGAAATAATTATTGTCTTGTAAAATTGTTGGTTATTTGGTATGCTTTCCCTATTTCATATATCTTTTTTATCATTTTAACTAAAATATGTAATTTAACTATAGTTAGTAATTTATATTAAAATTTTTACTTAATCGACATGCCATAATGCATTTACCAAATGTATAATAAATGACTGAATGATTACTATTCGGTATTCTAACGGATGACCGAGAAAATAATTAATGCTGTTTCCATTTACCAATGTGGAATTACAGAGAAAGAAATGGCATCGAATTGATGAGTATTCAATAGTTGTAATTAATAATGAACACTGAAGTGTATGGTAGTTATTTAGTTAAATTTTCCAGTTTAGGACAAAAGTGAGTGCGTGGGTGTTACTGGTTTTTAGTCACAATGGGATTCTATAGTGTTGTTTCGTTTTTTGGTTGATCACCAAAAAATATTGATTAAAATGAAAGTATTTAATGTGTTCTTACCGAACCCAACTGTATTGCGTGTACTCGGGGGTTGGTGGGTTGTCTATGTTTGCGCTATCAAAATTAAAATCTAAAGGAATTATTTATGCTAACAAAACGCGAATGGAGCGAGAGAAAGAATTAATGTTTTGTATATATGTGTGTGTGTGTGTGTGTATGTTTGTTGGGCTTTGGTGAACATTTTCTCTTTATTTTATTAAAACTGACACTCCGAGAAAGGGAGTGTTAAAGTTCAACTAACAAAACAAAATAAAATAAAAAGAAGAAAATCTGAGTTTTTACGATAGATAAATGAAAATTCCGGTGGGTGATAATTTTACACCACATTTCACTATTCATTTGATAACTGAATGAGTATGAGTATTCGATTCACCCTGTTAATCGGCACGTAATCTAGAAATGGGTAGAATATAGTACACCCCCTTAATAGAGTAAATAATCTTATCGGCTTTTACCAATTTAAGATTAGTTTTGATTCCACTAAAATAAAAACTTTTTCAAAAAAAATTTATCTTTCACTAGTTCGTTATTGTATTTCGACTGATTTCTGTTTCCATTTCCACTAATGAATTGTGTCAGAGTCAATAGTAAACAGAATATTTTCATTTTGGAAAATTTATCTTATTTGGATAGTTAAAGAAATTTAACCAAAACCATATAAATGATGAAAGAAATCGATAAAGAAAAAAAAAAACGAATTGGAAAATTAATTTGGAAGAAAAATGGAAAATTTATGGCTGAGATTTAATATGAACAAAATTACCTTTAACTGAACGAATCTACTTAATGTAACAAAATGATAGTATAAAATAATTTCCACCCGATTTAACCATTACCATTATCAATAAAATTGTAACATCGAATAAAAATGGTAAAATGTGCGAACGGATTACTTGCGTATACCCTTTATTGTGTTGAGAGAAGACAAATGTAGAAAAGAGAAAGAGAAATTGTTTGGGCAATAAAAGTATTTATTTTTGTTGGAAATTGAAATCAGTGACTATTTGAGAAGAAAATTGTAATCGGGACACATACAGCGTCTTCTCATCCTGTATTCTGTATTGTATTTGACGACAGTGAAGGGAGAAAAAGAAAATCTCCGCGCGCAATTTTCCATTAAAACTTCGAATTAAATGTATTCAACATTGAACAAAAACTGAGAGAGAGAAATTGAACAGCAGAATATTTCGAGATGAACTTATCAATATTAAAACGCTTCTGGAATCATATAAAATTTATATGAAATATTAATAAGAACCACACAAATACAACGTTGAACTTTTCGACTGGTTGTTGGTATTTTCTATCAAAAAATTGCGTTTAAAAGTTTATGGATGCAGTCGAAATGTATGTGATAAATAGTGAATTTTATAATACACAACAGTTTTCTTGATAAGAGTTTGAGTCATTTTCAATGCACATACTCCAATTCTGGAATATTTTCATTCAATTTTAAATACATAAATATGTAAATGCGTGAACATTTTCTCATCAGTTTTATATACGGGAAAATTTTCGCGCTCTTGATCAACTGATTTTATAGTTTGGTACGATTGAAAGATCCTCTGGAGGATGGTGACTATATGAAGTATTGCCCTATCAAAGTCGACCAGTAAAGAGAAGAGTATGACTTACACGCTTTTACTGAGAAGCAAGCAATTCATGATACAATTGAAATGAATTATATCGTTTCATGTGCTGCTCTTCCATTCTAAACAGACATGGCGCGCATATAGAATAAATTTTTGGGGGGATATTGAAAGCATATACATAGTAAGAGAGTAAAGCATTGAAATATTCAAAAGGAAGTTTGAGATTAACAATTTAAATTTAAAATTATTTTTATCGATCGTAAAATATTTGAAAAGAAGAAGAAAAGGATGTTGTGTAATACATTTTAATTGAAAAACATCAATTTTGATGCAATCTGGGTAAGAAAATGATGAGATAAATTTGCTTTTGGGATGAAATCTAAAAAACAAAAAAGAAGAGAGGAATGAAATAAAGAAAATTGTAAAAGACAAAAGGAAAGTGAATGGAAATACTGGGAATGATAAGAAAACATGAGTAGGAAAATCAATTTGATTTAAACAAATATCATAAAAAAGATGTCATGAACTCTTGTTATTAAGATGGTAATGGGATTTCTTTTTTGTTCTTTGTTATACTCATCATTGGATGTTATTGGATGATATCAATAATGTATAGACGTTGGGATCACAAAGAAATGCTAATTATCATGATACTGAAAGTGGCATTAGATTAATGTCGCCAATAGAAAATTTCATTTGATTGTTATGTGATTATAGATGAAATTTTATGTGTCAACTAAATAAGAACTTGCCACACTGTCATTTCCCAGTTTAGTGTTTTACCCCAATCTATCATTAACCCGGGGTAGAGAGGCAAACGTTAGGTTAGTAACGCGCAATTCATTTCAATGAAATTTAATTAACAAAAGGGGGATGATGTTATTAACGAAAATTTTA
Organism: Coboldia fuscipes; assembly: GCA_001014335.1. Lineage (NCBI taxonomy): Eukaryota > Metazoa > Arthropoda > Insecta > Diptera > Scatopsidae > Coboldia > Coboldia fuscipes. Next base: position 93,417 of record JXOR01000496.1, on the reverse strand, counting down.
TCGTTTTCTATACGATATGGTATTCTGACGGTTTAAAGAGAAAATTCTCTAATAAAAAGTAAGTGCGATTAGACATAATTTATGCGTTTTAGTCTTAATCCACTCAATTTTGAATTGCAAAAAAAAATAAAAATAAACGAAAGAAAAGAATTAAATTGAAATTGTGTGACGGTAAAATTGAAAATTTTTGTTTGGACCCATTTTCAAATTACGCACAATTTAAAGTTAATTCCGTTAATCTTTAATATTTTATGGTAACGAATGAATTGCCATTATTTTCATACCAAATAAAAGAAAAAGAGAAGAATATAGAAATGTGTATAACTGTGGCATATAACATCATCCAATTGAGTTGAGTTGAATTTGAAATGGTCTTACTTCTGTTGTGTTTTTATTATTTGAATTTCCTTTCTCTGTTTTTCCCTTGATATCTTAATGATTTAAAGTACTTCTAACAGCCTGAATATTTCGGATTATCTCACTGTGTTGAGATCATTTGAATTTTCCGGATTTTCCATAAAAATTACACATCTAAATTAATTTGTTCTTGTGCTCAACTTACTTTTTGGGGATGATTTTATTTGAATTGGTCTCCACTTCTCACTCGATTCCCTTTCAAATTTATTTTAATGTTTGCTGAAATCATTTTTTTCTTGTTCCTGTTTTAAAGAATCTTTCTTATTTATTCAAATAATATAAAAAGCTTAAAATTATTCCATTGGTAGAGATGGAAACATTTCAACTCAAATAAAGTTTTATTTCAATCCAAAATATGGACAGTTTTGGTTATGTTCCATCATTTTAAAATTCTATTTTGGTTGTTTAGTAATTGGAATATCAAATTTATTTAAATTTTAGCCGTTTTCTTGGATACTTTTACTTAATCAGTTGTTTTATTGAATCTTTAGTTCAAACCAAATTAAATATTCCACGTCTTTTTTACTCAATCGATTGATTTAAGAAATTTTAATGTCGTTTTACATTTTATTTCTTATTTTTTTTTTATCTGTTATCAATGATTTATTTAATGTTGATTCAATAATAATGATTTAAATATGCAGTTTTTCTTTTTAAATTAATTCATTTTAACATTTGTAATATTTAACACAAACTGATAAGCCCTCCATTATGTTATTACCATAACTTGTAATTGATGAATTTAAATTTTAAAGTTACCTAATGAGTTACACAGAAAACAAGACCAATTACATTAGGTACACCAACCATTAACACAACATCGAAACTGTCTATTATTGAAAACATATGGAAAAAGTTTTTCATTTCCTGTTAAAATCGATTGAAAATGTCAAAGTTAAAATGGAAAATTCTATAATTTCGAGTTCTTCGTTCTGCTAGTTAAAATAATTTCAATTTAATCGGAAAATTTTTCGTTCAATTTTATCATTATGAGAGCGGCTCTTTATTCCTCCTTTTTTTTCCGTATTTGTCTCTGAACTGAAGAGAAAGAATAATTGTCGGAGGAAAATTAATTAAAATACGATAGATAATTAGTGGAAATTTATTAAAAACTTTTCCGTTTTCACTTTGATTTAATTGCTGAGTTTTTCTGGGAAAATTCTAACCGAATCTGGTGGGGTAATTATTACGTTTCGCAGTGGTGGATTTTCGTTGTGGGTGCCCATTTAAAAAGAAGAATGCTAAAAGCCTTTTCCATAAAAAACACTTTACTTCGACTATAATTTTCTGTAGAGTTTGGGTGACAATAAGTGGAAAATATTAATTCAGATTTTATTTATCCAATATATTCTATGGAATCTTGTGTTGGCAACATAACTATTGAGCATAACGGAATTGTCGAATATATACCTTTTATGTACAATTATGTGTCAATGGTGAGATCAGTGAGTATTGGTGAGTCCGAATTAACAGTTTTTATTCATTTTCGAGTTTTCCTAATCAAATGCACTGAAGCGCAACTGATTATATTCGCTTAAATTTTGTCAGTTGTTTATGTACATACCAATGTTAAAGATTCCATACACTTACATTTACGTAACCCAGTCGCTTTTTTGAATGATTTTGAAAGGAACAAGTTTATTATTTGAAATAGATGTATAGAATAGACATTCACATACACAAGTTGATTATTATTACTTTTTGAGTAAAGCGAATCTTTTATTCTTGTACGACACTTAAATCTCCTAATTAAATTTTATCAGAAAACTTGTACAGTAATTCTAATTGTATCGCACAAGAAGAATTACTCACCAATGTGGTATGATGAAGTTTTCGTCGTCGACCTCTAAGGGTCTAAGGGTGTTAAATAGCAGTTAAACCCCACACAAAAAATGGGTGCTCACGAACTGTAGTCTCCTGTTGGTTACAACTGTTTTTATTTTCTTTTATATTCTTCCTTTTTTCTTATTTAAAGACATGTCTTCTGCCATCAAAACCATTATACTGTTGTGAGTTCATTTAACTTTATATGCTGTTAGCATTCCAATTAGGATGATACTAGAATAAGAAGACCATTCAAACAATTACCAAAAAGACAAAAATTCAATAGTATGGTGACACTTTTATTAATGAAAATCTTTAACAAACTGACGATCACAGGCTGGCTCCCACAGTGTCTATCACTTGATGTGAAATGACCATTTTATGGGATGTTCGTCATTCCGATAAAACTCAATTTGTGATTAATAAAAAAATAAATAAATAGAAACATTCGTGTATGTGTTCCAGAGAAATATGGAATATAATTTATGTTGTCAATCTAGAGTTACATTAGTTAATCATAATGTTATTAAGGGTGACAACAGCAACTTTTAAGGGAGAAAAAAAAAACAATCAACACTGTATGACAATATTAAATTTTTATTTTTCTGTTTCAAATGGACAGATGTTTATTGACGGTAAAGGAACCTTAAAGGTGCAACCATGAATGGACAATACGGATTGATTTGCGCAATTCATTTTCAACATTAAAGACATTTTTGTGAATTCGTGATGTGTTACGGTAAAAGGGCGCTCTTGGTTTTTATCGAAGTTTTCTCTATGTGGGTGAATATCGGGTGCAAAAGAGAAAGAGGATTCAACGGTGGGGTGATTTTTATTTCCCATTTGTTGTTGTTGTTGTTGTTGTTTTGTCGTGTGAAGAAACCCGATGGCATAGAGTCAGGATTATTTTATTTGACGAAGTTTAATATAACCGAATACACAACATAGAATACATACAACCGATTTTTATTTTGGATGGGTGGCAATTTTCAACTTGCCTCCATATACAATCAATTTGGGATACTTTTTCGAACGAAATAGAAAATTGAATATCATATGATATGTGTGGAATGGATGATGGTGGTCCACCGAATGGGTTTATTATGTATGCAAATCTTTTATCATTCTGTTTTCATAGAAGAAGGATTTTTATACATTTTCTATTTGTTTTTAATTTGCTTTTTTAAACAAGAGTTTAAATAAGAGATACACATATAGGAGAAAGGTATGCTTTTGTTGGATTCATCCTTTTATTTTATTTTAATTTTCTTTCTTTCTCTTTTTGTTCTCCGTACAGCCACTCAGTTACAGTGGAAATTTTTACTCACTTATTTTTTATGTTCCGTTGGAAAACAATTGAAATTTTTAAAGAGATGTGCAATTTTATACAGTTGTTGTAACAAGAGAGATTGATAGTGAAGGAAAGGGTCTCAATTTAATTAGGAATTTCTATAACAATTGTATTGTTCTTGTAATTCTATTTTCACCTGATGAACAAACCAAATTAGTATTCTATTAATATGATTTTAAATCGTATTATTCAACGTCTCGTTTGAAATTAATTGATAGCAATTAGAATATTTTTGATGTAATGAATAACATAAGAAGTAATTTATTTTCCTTTAATTGATTATAATAAAAGAAAACATGATTAGAAAATAAAACTAATTAAATTTATCCAATGTTTTACAGTTTAATGAGATTTTCTTATAAAATTCTATATTTTATTGAATCGATACGCCGGATTAATTCAAGTTGATCATTCACTTAAATTCACTATAGAAAATATTAAAATAATTGGGTATTTAAAATTTGAATTGAGCTTAGGCGATGACTAATTGTTATGTACGAACGGGGGTAAAACAAAAATGAATTAATTTTTCAAAATGCAACCCTCAAATCAATAAATAATACATAAATTATGTTTCCATGATGTGTACATAACATTAATTTCAATTCATTGACGGTTAATTAAGAGTTTTGTGTATTTTATGATGAAATATCTATTCAATATATTGTTGTGTGTGGGGGGGTTTGGTTATTACGTTCGTTCAGAATCACTAGATTCTTCTAGTTCTACTCACTTTTTGTATTCAGTTTTTAGAAGTAGACGGTTCTACTATTCAGATGAAGTGAATTTTTAATGTGTATACCCTTAATAAATGAATCGGCGGGTCATTGAACTAGTATGTTTACATACTCAATACAACACAATAATAATACGGTGCAATGTTTTACTCTCTTTTAGAGTTGACTCTCTCACTCATTCGTTTTTCATTTACGCCGCCACGTTATGTATGTGTACACACATAATGTATAACTTTTAATTAGAATAAATGAACGAAAGAAATGAAATATTCTTTCTTTTTCTTCTTTTCATTTCTGTAAAATGAATAAAATAACGTTATAACTTTGTTATTATACGGCTGTATGCACATCTTCTTTTGCAATTTCATTATTCATTCATAATTAATCTTATGCCAATAAAGTACAGAAATTATTATTATTTTAATATCATTTTATTTTGTTTAACATCAATTCATCACGTATAATATTCATTTTCTTTGCGTTATTTTTTTGGGTAAGAAAATTGCTTGTACATACAATAATATTATGTTTCAAGATGCATCTAATTATGTATTTTAAATATAATGAGTCTTTATTGTTGAACGTGAATTCATCATCTGATGATTCCTGACTCATGTTTATTGGCGTTGTTTTCCGTTAAATTCAGGAAATAATTTTTAAAAAATATTGTAAATTTCACAATTTGCTGCAAATTTTGAATGTACAAAAGTGGAAGAGAATGAAAAATAGTAACTGAACAATTTTCACGACAAATACTCCCAGTATTTCATTCAGTATAAAATTTATTAGAGTAAGGACGATAGCTGAAAGGAATTTTTTAATCAAAAAGTACACACATAATTGAATTATTGATCGAATTTCAAACCAAATAGCTTCTTTTCAATGTTGTGTTATGGGTGCCAATATAATACAATCAATATAATATGAATTGAATAAAACGAATTGAATTGGAATGAGTGTGGGTGGGCTCATGCACTCGTTTATTTATTTTTTTTCCGTTGCCTCCATTTGATTTTTTTCCTTGTACCACCTTAGTCCCATTCCTTGATGAGGTTTCCATTTGAGTGATGATAATTTTCTTTGGAGTTGTCAGAAAAAGAAATCACTGGTATACATCATTTAATGATTTCGTTTTATTATTTGTATGAAATGAATGGGTTTGGGTATGACACGCTAAATCACCTTCCAAGACAAAAAATAAAAGTTTTTAGATATGAGAATTCAGTTAAGATATTAAAATTAGTTAAATAGAATTTCACTTTATTAAATACAAAAATAATTTGCAATAAAATTTAGAATTTTCCTAACATTTTGATTATAATCTAATCTTGTGGTAGAAGTTTTGTTCCAATATCAGTTTTATCTATATTTGTATAGAAAAGTTTTTCCTTTAAAGTTTTTGATCATTTGATTATCTTTTCCTGGTTCTGTGTGTATCTCTATAAAATGTTATCAGAAAATTTTGTATTTGATTCAGCCGTATCAAAATTGAACTAGTGAAATGTGTTCCTCTCTCTTGTTATATTTTGATGATGCGACATCGGATAATAAAATTTATAGTCGTTGCGCGTGAAAATCAAAAGGAGTAAAAATAAATGGAGAATTTTTTTTTTTTTTTTTTGGAAAATTCATATTTGATGAACCGTCCATCAATTCAGTGTATCTGTTATGGTTTTCTCTTTTTTCGGTGAGGTTCATATCAAAGAGAAGAATATGAAGTTAAATATAGAGGACATGAAAAACGTGGCACTGTAATCGCGAATTTGAAATATAATTTTTGTTGGTATTCTTTCGACTTTATCAATCTTAACGCTCGTGGGGATTTGAGTATTTGATAGCCCATTGGGCGTTGGGTGGTGGTTACGAAAAATCCATCGTGCACATAAAATCTCCTTTTTAACACTGTTAAACAAACGTTATACCAATGACTAACATAAAATTTTCACTATTTACTTGGCCAACATATACATAAATTATTGAATTTGTACATAGGAAAATCTATGTATAAGATGAGCAAATAAATATTCCACTATATAGAAATTCAACTGTGTGAAAAATTCATGATGAAAATACATTGGTTATGTCTTATTAAAAAACATTATTCGTTTAAGTTCATTAAATTTACTCATTCGTATTCAAAAACAAAATTCAATTCTTTACAAGAATAAAAGAAAACGAAAAGAAAATCTCTTTTTAGTTGTTTTTGCTTTATGTGTGTCGTTCTTGTGTTTCAACATTATCAAATGGAACATTTTATATCAAACGTCTTTAATCAATTTTCATTCTTTTGACTCAATCACGTACCAAGTTTTTCTTTATTGAATTTCCATTTCAATTATTTACCATAAATACTTGAATATAACTAGAAGTGGTGGTTGGGGGAGAACCTATTTGATTATGAAAACGGATTTAATTATAATAAAATTGGAAAAGTGGATTATATTTGAAATTATTCTCTCTTTTTTTTACCTTTATTAGAGTAAAAATTTTATTATTCAATATCATTACGTTGAAAATATTCCAATGAATAATATTTGGAGTTTATAAAATAAATTTTGGTGTAGTCTAATTAAAATTGACTATCTCTACAGTCTCTCTCTGTGTAGTTTAGTGTAAATTTTAGATGATGATGGTTTGGTACCCCCTAACGCTCTAACAATATTATAATGAATTGATTGCTATATAGTGAAATTGAATCATAATATGAGTATAGTAGAATATTATGAGCTAAATGACATGAAAATCATTAAACATAAAATTCATGTGTTCAATTTTGGTAAATAAAAATGTTTAAATTAATTTAATTTATGTGTTATGCTGGAAAAGATTCATGTTATTATTTATACAGAAAATTACATTGATTCAATTAAGAATCCTCAAATTAGATACGATCTAATGGGGAGAAATGAAATATACTGTACCCCAATATGAATAAAATTTAATTCGTTTCGTTTCGTTATGTTGGGATATTTGCGATAGAGGAGACCTAGAGTCAGAACTCGTAATGATTGAATGTATATTTTTGGATTACTGGCAAATACAGAATCCCATTAAGCTTTGGGTTCACAATTGTAATCAGAAATGAAGATTGATTCAGAACACACTGGCGCTGGCAGTTCGATCGATATTATTCTGTTTCAAATTCATTCAGTTTACGAGTTGATTGCTATATGGGATTGGTAGGAGAGGTAAATTCTGAAATTCGCGATTGACAGATAGGACAATTTGTGTGATTTCACGTAACCCATCTAAATAGATTTTCTTACTTCAACATTGTACCCAAGAAAATGTTACCCAAAAAAATGAACTTTAACAGAAAAGTGTACTTCAGTCGTGGAATTTCTTATGTTTATCTGGACCGCCAGAATCAATTGAAAATGAAAAAAAAAATCAAACCATTTCCATATGTATTGAGGTGCATTTTTATTAGTTAGACACACATAAGCTAATACCGGTTTTATGGTAGACCAAGCGGAAGTTTCCAAATGATTATATGATGCACCGCATAGTTGGATTACATAGCGTCTAAATCCTCTTCATTATTCTGCATTTGTTTATATTTACCTTGAGAAACATCTTTTCTTTTCATTTAGTTACGTACACTATGATACATTACTTACATGATTCTGTATATCTTTTAAGTTTTACTTATTATCTATTCATACCAACACACTGAAATAATACAAAATTTTTATGATTTTACCATCTGCTCAACTTCACGATTTTTCTGTTTTTTTTTTTGATTTTGGTTGCCTCCTAATAACTCGTCTTTATTTCACCTCACTACTCATACCTTTCATGTAAATCATTTTTGTATATACTCTAAGGGAAACATGAAGGAAAAAAATAAATTGGTGAGTTGTGGAATAAAATATACAATCAATGGACAATAAAGACAGACAAAGTAGAATAAGTTAAACCATTTTATCAAAAAGTATTTATGATTACCTCATAACATCGTATATAAACATCAGTAAATTTAAGAATAATGATAAAATTGATGATGAGCAAGAAGAGAGAAAAATGAAAAACCATTTTATCTTTTTTAATATAAAATTTAATTTGATTCCATCCCTTTTTATGTATCAAAACAGCATTAATTTCCTTTTTTCGCGCATTAAATACGCATAGAGTGAATTCTTTTTTTTCTGTTGGAATATTAACTGTGTGAAGTCATTATATAAAATTTTTTTGAAAGTATATCTTTTAGATCTCAATTTCGTTCGTTAAATATTAGTTTTTCCTTTATTTTTTTTTTTACATCGTTGAGTACAGTTAAAATGTTATTAAATATTCATTGAAATCAATGGTTTTTATCAACAGTAAAAGAAAAATAATAAACGAAAATTATTATATTCAGTTTAATATCACTGAAGTTATATTTTGTATAGAAATTGTGAGTGTTTTAGCATTTAGTTAGTATAACAGTACCACCAAAATATGATTTGATTATAAATGAAATGTTTTCCTTTTTAAACGCATATAATATGAGTATTGTATTAGTATATTTTTCACAATAAATATTTATGATTTTTATTGAGTCGTAGATAATAGATAAATGGAAATGAAAACGTAATATTCAAATAAATATTTTTGGTTTTTTTCCACTGAAAATTCTAATAGAGTTTTCTGATTGAAATTCTATTGCGGATATTCTATGTTAGAGAACGAGATGATCAACTACATGATTTTGTAGATTTTATTTGTGGTAAACGACATGTTTTCTATAAAATTCATCTCGTTTGTCTAGCGATATGATAAAATCCAATTTTATTTCTAATGGAATCTTGATGAAGACTTAAGCTAACGGTATGGGTGGATTGCGAATAAAAAAAAAACACTAAATATTTAATCAAAGGAAGAAACCGTCTTAAAGAAGTTATCCTTAAGAAACGATGAGTTAAATAAGGACAACAATATTATAAGTTAAGATCTAACAAACAGCATCAGCTAGCAACGATAATTGGGTGGCAGTGAATCTTTGGGTGATGCGTTTCATGAATCTTTTACTTCGTTACAAATCCTTATTGGGGGCATGATAAAGAATTGATTTTAAATTGAAAACGATGGATTCTCTCGTTAGATTAAGGATTCATCAAATATTGTATATGAGTACAATCTGCACGATAACATTTTCAGTTTATTATTCATTTAATTTCAATCACACTGGATGTTAAATGAATTCATAGAACTTTACAACTCATAACGGAACTGAACCGTAGAATCATAATTATATGTAGCAAAGAGCTGTACAGCAAATGAATTATATACATTAATCTATAATTTAATAACATTACGGAATCATTATGTTTTATTGTTATTTTTCTCATGTGAATGAATCTTCAATTTACAAGTGTTTTATTATATACAGTCGATTCGTAGTAAACCATTTAATTGGCTGTTAAGAATATACATTTTTGATTAAGATTGACTGATAAAGCTATTGTTATTCTATTAAATTGACAGTTTATGTTAAATGTATGGGTCATTTGCTTAAATGTATGGGTTATTGCTTATTCCATAAATCAATAACGATCAACTGTAAATTTTCTTCGACTCTGTTACTATGGTATTCTTTGTCCAGACATTGAAATATTTAGACCACATTAATTTAATAAAATTCATATTTATCAATTAATGTAAATTAGTCGTATAGAAAATTTTTCATTTAATCATTTAAATTGATCAAAGGTTATTATCACAGAAAATAAAAATGCACTAAATTAATTTTCCGACATTGGATTTTAATTGTCCACCGGAAAACATAAGTACCCAACCTACACCATTCTATTAAACCGGAATATTTTACAAATTAATATCGGGTACAACGATTGAACTCTAAAACTATGAGTGTCTGATAATCTAAAAGCATACAACGTTTATTGCAATTGAAAGATGAGTACACATCATATGAATAGATAAAATAACTTTTCTCATTTTCATTTCCACAACTAATGTAATTTAACCTCATCAAAGTTTCAAATTAAATCAGAAAATTCGTAAATAAAAAAAAATAAATAAAATAAAATGGGAAATATAACCGAAGGTATGTTGGACATCAAATTACATGTTGTCATGAGGTTGACAGTGTACGCAGTTCATGCGAATAAAAGTCATGTTATTTTATATGAAACATACCACCTGGTTGGATACGAAATCAATCGTTGGTATTGTCCTCATACTCCCTTGGGTGAACTCTTTACCATACGAATACATCCTTAGCAACTGACAATATGGAAAAAGTATTCAAAATCATTTTATCTACGATCGATAAACGCAACAAACATGTAAAATATTGTAAATTCCAATTTTGATCAATTGCAATCTTTTATTCTTTGACTGATAGTATATAACTGTTTACCTTTTTTTGACACCAAAACAGAAAACATGAAATACGGATAAGAAAAAAACATTCGATCGATTAAAATCTTGTTAACCAGAGAAATGAAAAAGAATTGAATTAAAATTACAACCATCTGTATCCGTATAACGTTTGGAATCCTTAAAAATTCATATTGAACGATAACAAAGTAGTAATTTCCTCACGAACTGGTAGAATCAAAATGTGTTGTTGTACTTCTTTTTATTAAATGAATTTTAAAATAGTTGTGACCCTAATTAAACACCTTACCAATTAACTTTTTAATGTACAGAAACAAAAAAAAAATGTGTTCTCCCCGATATCAAAGAAGAAGTTGAACTGTGTTGGCCTCACAGTTAATGAGAAAAAGAGAGACATACTGAGAATGCAATATCCAACTGTTGTTGGACACCGATCGTTCACTACATCGTGAAAGCACATTTTCTCATTTACCTGGAATCAATGTATACTTTTTCTCTCTCTAGTATTCTCTCTCATTATTATTTATTTTACATACAATTGTGTACCAGTGGTACACAGCCGTCATTCTCATTATACATAAAAATATAAAAACAAAAAATTGTGTATTTTTTTTCCATGTAAGATTTTGTCTGAAACACCTGTTTCATGATGCAATTTCATGATAATATAATTCATATGGTAACACGATGGGTACTTTTGGTTAATCAAAAAACCTCTAAAAAATTGATGGTAAATTATTCAAATGTTAATTATAATGCGAAATTACAAGGGACTTTATTCCTTTTAATTATATTGGCCGAATGTTAATGGTAAAATAAAAATACTTAGTTAATACTCTTTTAGTGACTAATAATTATTAACAAAAACAAAAAACCAATTTCATCTCTTTTTGTTTTTCCATTACAATTTCATTACTTAATTTAAACAAACCAAATGGGAGAAAGAGTACGAGATATGGTTGTTTGTCTATTGATCAATAGATGAGAAATGGTTTAATTAACTCGTATAGTCTGATGATGAATAGATGATGATGGCCCATTACATTATTCAATGGCATATTATTAGTTTATGTAAATAATGTATATTTCTATGCAATCATATTTATGCTGCTATAGTAAAATAACATGCGCGGGACATCACAAAATTATTTCTAATTTGATCAGTTTCCAAAATGGCAGAAAATACATTATAAAATTATTCCTAAAATATTCTATACATAATTCTGCTTTTTAATATTATTGAAAAGTGGTACTAGGTACAATACTTGATGATAATACATAATTTTTACCTTTTATTTTGATGTTGTTATTGGTACTGAGAGATGGCTTTTCGGATATATTGATATGGTTATTCGTTTAATACTTTTACTTCGCGCTGTGTCTCTCTCTATGTGTGTAGTAGTTGAGTTGAACAGGAAATTACAAAGGGGGGGTTTTCCTCATTCCTTGGCATTTTCACAGTATGGTGTATAGTATACTGTGAGCAAAAAATACATATCCTACAGTGTATAATATTAACGAATTCTGTTGTGTGCTCATTTGAGAGGGTGGCAAGAGGCAACGATACGTTTTATACACTTCTCGGGATACTCGTCTCTGTCTCCCAGTTTTTCTAATACCACTAATTTTTCACCATCACGTTTCCCGTTCGGGTATTTTCCTGTAGAATTCGGGACTCGAACAACATTTACCTACCACCCTCAAAGAAGAGCAATAAAAAGAACTGAAACGCGCGGCTGGTTATATACTCTTATCAGTATGGTGTGAGACAGGTAGATAATAAAAAAGTTTAATAATTCAATTTGTGCTGGTACCCATTCTATTTACTCGCGTTCCTTGAATGTGTACATAGATAAAGTGTACATTATGTATTCCATCAGCCACGTCGAATTTTATTCTCTGCTCGAGTTGAATATTGTACATCAGATTCTCTAATAAAAATAAAAAGAGTTTTTCTATAAGTTTCTCCAGTACATTGAAAACAGTTTTCTTTTTCGTGAAAGTCTCGGATTGGAATCGGTTTTTCTGTATTTCGTTGTTCCCATACAGCATATAATACATCGTCGTCGTGTTGAAGTAAATGGTATACATTTTAGTTCCAAAACTTTCCAGTCCAAGGAGAATCAACATAATCGCGTGTACTTATGTATGGCTGGAAGTCGGGAAAATACAGAAATTACTTGCCAAGAGTCGATGAGAATGGAAACGTATGAGAGAAAAACAAGTATTTTTCCTCTGTAGTGTGCGTTTGCTGGGTAAATAAAGGAATCATGTTGAGCTAGTATTGAGGCGATTCGAATCGTTGAATTTTATAAGCAATATCGTACATCTTTTTCTTTCCAAAATACACACAATACAGAAAAACCAAAGTTTGTTGTCGCACCTAACCAAAGCTGGCATTTTAATTTCATTCGGTCACCGACCGTTGTACAGAGTGATACTTTTAAGACTTAATTTAACGAAAAATACACTTTTTTGAATTTTCAAAACAAATTCAGTTTGTTTGTGTACCAAAAAGATAATGGTAAATGAAAGGAAATCTATTCAAATGAATATCAATTATTGACCACCGATCAAGAGGAATAATTTTCAAATTTTAAACCAATAATTTTGGTTTGATTTTAATTATAAAACGTTCGATAGCTCGCAAGTGATTACCGAATGCAATTAATTGCTTATTTATCAACTTTTACAGAAATTGAAAACGAAATTAAAGTGATTTCATTCAAGTGAGAGTTCCATATTATGAATGTGTATTGATTTACAACGTGTGATTGTATGAAATTCCAAGGAATAATTAATTATCTTTTGAATATTAATTGAACAGAATATAACAATTACATACAATAAATGGCATTATATGAGTTATAATTCAAATGACAGTGAACAAATGCATTCAGTTTGTGGATTTATTACAAAACCTAACCTTCCAGAAATAACGGTATTACTATTGCATTGTGCTATTGAGTTCAGTGATTAATCAAAATAAATTAATTTAATGAATTTCTGAGTGAATTTAGACAGTACCAAGCTCTTGCATCTTATTTTCAACTAACCAAATGCGATTAGTCAATGTCAAGGAATAAATGATATTTGTGTTGTATTTTTTAAACAAGATCATTGGAAAAGAAAACAGAAAATAGACTAAACCTTGAGTGAAATAAAAATAATCAACTGAAAATGAGATGAAATAAAAAAAAAAAAACTAACCCCGAAATAAGAACATTGTAAAAATAAATTGAATCAAAATAGTTTTTTTTATTTCTCATTATTTGTGTACAATTTATTTTGGATTTGAATTATTCATTTGAATACAACCATCGTATTTGTAGAGAGTTTTTTTTTATTCTATATAAAAACTGAAAAGATTAAGTGAGACAAGTAGACAACCGTTCAATTAATTTGAAACAAGAGATACCAAGAAAATTGAAAAAATAAATCAGAAAGTTAATGAATTTAATTGATGATTAAATATCAGAAGAGAGAAGAAATTAATTGATAGAAAAAGAAGGCAAATAAATGGTTTTAATAAAATAATCAAATGTGGTATAGAATTTAAAATAATTATATGGGTGATTGTTTAGAATTAATTAAGAGATCTTTAAATCGGTCGCTATAAATTTGGTTTGTGTGTTTAATTTTTTTTTCTTGTTTTCGCTGGTCGATTTCGATGGAAAAGTACATAACGAAGTGACAAGTGGCATAACGAATTAAAATAAAAAAAAAATAACATATAATTTTCCATGTTTAATTGTTTGATTTAATTTATACTTACAATTGTGGAAAAATAAATGGAAATAAAAAATAAAAACCAAACCATAAGTTAAGTAAAGTATTTAGAAAAGTGTAATGTACTATTTCAAGAACGAAATATACAATTAACGTAATCGTAACAAAATACTTTAGTAATTTGAATTAAATGTGTCGTATATAGAAATTAAATTTTTATACATAATTGTGTGATTGTGTATTTGTAATAAAAACAAGAAAAAATCAAATCAAATTTTAATATCAACGGTCTTAAAAATAAAAATCCCAACAGTTTCAATACCAATAAATGTGTGTAACACAACATTTATACACATGTGGAAATAGTTGAATGATTTATGTGTAGTTTTTTTTTTTTTTTTTAATTTTTACCTGCTTCGATTTAATATCCAAGTGAGTAAAAATACCGTGTCTCGAGTATAACAAAAAGAAAGAAAGAAGAGAATCCGATTTAATAGTTTTGGTGGTAGTTTAAGTTGCTAACGTAACGATACATAAATGTGAAAAGATATCTGGAAAAGTGAATAATAAACCAGTTGTGGTAACGTTTTGATCAATCCGCCGAAATACAGAAAAATAAGAAAAGAAGAAAAACATAAATCGTTTATAATAAATTCTTCTATTCCCTTGCAATTGATGCACAAATAAAATGGATATCGGAGATCGTGGAATGCAATACTACGTTGATCTAAACCGTAGAAATACCGTTTAATGGTTTTTGTCTCCGATTTTTTGTGTGTGAATTTAATTCAATCGAAGTGTATCATCAAATACCAATAAACTAAAACTAATAAGTGAAGAAAATTTTGTCGAAGAAATTTTAAAGTTTTTCGAACCACTAAACGTTTAAGGAATTCCAATTTTTGTTTTTATTTTAAAGGAAGACTAAAAGTTTTCTTTTGTTTTTAAAAAGTCGTTAAAAAGAAAATTTATCTAATATAAATGAACGTATCTAACAATATCAATGTGTATGAAGGAAATCTATCTTTTGTGTGCATCCAATAATAGTGAAAATATTCGACGTTTCACCCCTCGATAAACAGAAGAAGAAATTACAAAGCGAAAAAAAAAACTTATTTGCACATTATTGCTGTACCCAAAATAAAACATTGTGCAGAAAATACAAACAAAAATAAAAACAACAACAGCGTCCAGATAGAAACGTTAAGGAAAATTGAAAAAAGAAATAGAAAATTCAATTTAAACGGAAAAACTACGAGAAAGAAAAAACGACAGGAAAAATGGATGTAAACAAGATATTCGATCAATATTTATACAAGGTACTAGTTTTACTTCATCAAATCAATGTTTACCCAAACCATAATATCAAGGATAATACTCCTTCTCTTGGACTGTTTTATTCTTTTTCATTTTACTTTGACTCTTTTATTAGTTTTTTTTTGTTCATATTTTGATTATCGTAAGGTTGTAATTTCGTTTTATATTTCATATTTTTCATGTAGAAAATTTCATGTTCTACATAAAATTAATGAATATAATTTTGAAAAAGAAAATTCTATAGAACGGACGGAATGAGCCCAAAAGATCCTCTCTGATGATTCTATCAGTATGCAATGAGCACGGACTTTCAAATTCCCGTTTCTTAAATTGTAGTTCGTTAACTGAACACTCCAAGTTGCCGGGTGTTATTCAACGTCTTTTGTATGCGAATAAGACCACCTTTGTCAATAAACATCTTTCATCGCATCTTAGCAGTATGTCAGTTTATTTTGGGTAGGAGAGACCTTTTATCTGTTCAGATTTTCGTAATTACTTGTCAATTGACGTGGCCAAAATAATTTCTCCTTAATTGGTAGTCATTTGATTTATAGCAAAATTATATTGGCAAAAATTAATGGTATCTATCTAGTACCCACGAATGATTGGATGATTTTCAGCCAAAATGTGAATGGTAATATTACGATGGTATTAAATTACATCACATTGAATGGTGAAGAGGCATTCAGTTAAAAATTATCTGATGGACTTGTTACATGAGAACACATTATGATGAACCTACCATTTTTCACTAGTGATTTGTAATTAATTTTATCTCAATCTGACTCATCTAACTTCTTTAAGTCAAATTACGAACCAAAGTATATTTGTGTATATAAACGGTGGTTGTATTTGGAGGGTGAATTTTGTTCCATATAAAACGCAGTATATAAGCAAGAAGGGTGACTTATGTACATTATGTATTCTGTATGTATGTACTATGTACCTAGTTTAGGATTACTGGGAAAAAGAAATGGGATTTTGATTAGATTAAACATTATGTACCCTTCTTTATTTCATTATTCTTGATCATTATTCCTGTCAGTTTGGTGAAATTAATTTACATTGTTTTCATCGTTCTGCTCTGTGTACCAATCTCTAATACGTAATATGAGTGAGATCCATTTTTATCGATCGTTTTATTGTTTATCCTGTTGGAAGACAATTGAGATTGAGTAAAAGAAATGACTGGATTTCTTGCAAAATGATTTAAGTGAGAGAAGGGAATTCTCACAGCATCAATAAAATTAGTTGTGGAATACACTTGCAATAAATCTTTGTTTGAAAATTGAATTTTTATTAAATTGAATCGTGTTTTTTTTTTTCTTATTTTATTCTTCTTTCATTAGATCCTTTTAAATGTACATATTTTAAGTTTGTTAGGAAACACAAACATATTTTCAGTTTAATATTTATTTGTCGTAATGAAATAATATTTGAATTTATTTACGTATGAAGAGTATTTCATGTTGTGTGTAGGTGATGAACATATGTAATTCATGATACGTATGATAACAAACTACAAGAGTTATAATAATGTTAAAAGGAAAACTTCAATCGGTAGATTGCAATCAAAATAAATTCATCAAATATGATTCAATTGCAATTGATGAAAATTATAATAAATGAGTTGACGTTATGCTTAAGAAATTTCCATTTGGAAAAAAGTAAATTTAATTTATTATGGAATTTAAAATTGCATGTTTTTCTTTCTTAAGTTTCTATGAATCATCGAGTAAAATCTGTATACATTTGTTATTGACCGATTACATTAGTCATGTCTAATTTAATTGATTAATATCATTTATTTATTTTTTTTTTTTTTTTTTTTTAATTTT